>WMED01025383.1:0-11029 GCA_019650415.1 Pipa parva
GGCATTTCTATAATATTAATTAGATCACCTTGTCAAGCAATGTGAATTTTTCCCAGCATTCATTAGAAATTCCCTGCTGATAGCCAGCAGCCTCGCACTTCCTCCTTGCATTTTTTCCTCTCTTATGAATGACAACTGAGGTCAAGGAGTAGACATCAACCTCTTAAAAATTCTGAAAGGCTAGGTCACTGGACTCCGTAACAAATGCAGAGTGGGTGGACTATTGCTTGAAGATATCTTATTAAATTGGACAAAAGCTGTCTCATACACAACAATGTCTCAGAATGCCCTCTGCTTGGATGTAGAAAGCACTAGTGTGACGGAAAGCCATTTGCATTACCCTGCAGTCATTTTATATGCAGAGGTAATGAAGTTGTCAGTAGAACCCACAGTATGGCAAAGTCTGATATTCAAATAGCTTCTTCTTATAGCTTGCCCCCACCTTAGAACGAACACTCTATAACTATTATTTTTATATATTGATGTGTGATTTAAACATACATTGTGTAAAAGAACTGTTACATAAAGATACTCAATCTACTCACCTTCTTTTAAATGTTACATTATGTGTTCTACTGATAATAAACATGTACACAGCAGATAAGATCATACTACTTCTACTTTTGGATGTATTTGAATGGTCACAGTTTAGTAGCCTGTTGCAATTTCTTTGTATAGACTTGTTTTATAAGCAAATTCTGGCTCATATTGGCAGATACTATCATAAGATCCAAAAGTGAATCAGCTACTAGTTTACATCAAATGGAAGGTTAACATTACTGGAACTAAACAATATGCCATTAATTGGTGACTTTTAAATGGATATAGCCTGGTCAGCTGCATTAAAGTCTACACAGTGCCCTAATAGTGCTGGTTTGACTTTTGGATTCCTGGAGAATTTTTATTGAATAGCGAAGTAAGTAAACATTTTGGGGGTTCCAGGGAGTATATAGAAAATAATGAATGCCAGAGGAATAGTAGAAAGATTTGCCTCCTGGAGGCCATTTACGTACACTGGGGCAAAAATGCACCAGTGCAGTAATACATATCAAATAATACATTTACCTAGTATTTTCTTACTTGCAAGAAACCAGTTAAAGGTAATTGATGATTGGTTGGTATGGGTTACTGCACTGGTGCAGCTGTAAATATGTCCTTAACTGAGTGTTCATCTTATGTTTTCTGGAGCTGTCTAAAGCTTTATTGTTATTGGCATATGGAGTTTACAGATGCTGTTGAAAGAATGTCAGATATGTGGGAATTTCTTGTCACGCTAACCTTTTGCTCATCTGTCAGGTTTCCGCTAAAGAATACAAAAAATAGCTAATTAACATGGAGGTGGGAGAGTATGGTTTCTTAAACTTTTGTTTTTATAGGTGAGAAGCTTTGTAATCTTGCTGTAAACATTTGTTAAAAATAGAATGTGATTGGTTTCTTTCTCACACAAACTGAGATAACATTTTCAGAATTTGTAACTTTTCTAGCAATACATTTTGTACGTTTTTCATGAAAGATCATCTTACTTGAATACATTAGAAAATGCTTTAGATGTTTCATTTTGTCCCTCATCCAGAATTTTAAGAAGTGTGGTCATAAAAAAAAAAGGAGTGCAGGGTGGACTCAGCACAGCAAATGTAAAGCCAGCCTTGTCATGTTTAATAGGTTTGTAAGATAAAATGATATTTGGGGGGAGAGCTTCCAGGTTTCCTTCGCAGCCAGTAGAGTTTGAAGCTGCAACCTCAAACCCTGCATCACTGGGGAGTGGCCAGATGCACTAAATATTATTACTATGTATCTATCTATGTATCATTTTATTTATAAAGTGCCACAAATTTACTCAGTGCTGTACAATTCAGCAATAAAAATATAATACAGACATGGGAAAAGTGCATTACACATTACAAGTGAGTAACTGACAAGTGCAAAATCACTTTAAGTGCCTGGGTGTGATGACACAAGAGGATGGAGGTCCCTGCCCCATAGAGCTTACAATCTAAGTGGGAGGAAGAGTTACATACATAGATAGAAGGGTAACAAGAACTGTAAGTACTGGGACACTGGTCTGTAAATACATAAATAAATAAGTATATATATATATACTGTACAGGTATATATATAAATACTAAGCATAAATAGTTAATTAAGAATACAATATTTACAAAAAACAGTGCTAGTACTTCATAGGACTTCAGTTTGGTTTTAAAAGTGCGGAGGGAATGTTCCTGGCGAAGATAAAGGGGTATAGAATTCCAGGTGTGGGGGTCAGAAAGAGAAGAGGGTTTAAGACAAGAAAGGGCAGTACTGGTGTGTGGCAGGCAAAGCTGGTTGCTCCTCACTGGACTGATTCTTATAAATAAATGAGTTCTCATTAACAGAACTTGAAACACAACTGTTTGAAGGACATTAATTATAGCTATGAAGAGTAAGAAAAAAAAAAAAAAGACATGCCTTCCGAATAAGTCTAATCATTGTCCCTTGCAAACTGAATCTAAAGAATGTAATTCATAACATGGTTTAGATTTAGATAAGCAAAGTAATATCACTATCTCAGTTATTAGCTGTGTTCCTATTCTCATTATATCATCAGAACAAAGCAAAGCTAATGATTTATATATATATGTATATATACAGTATATACAGTATATATATATATATATATATATATATATATACTGTATATATATATATATATATATATATATATATATGTATTTTTTCATCCATTATATCAATACAATCAGCAGATTAATGACAGAGCATCTCTAGGCAGCAAAGATTATTGTTTATCTCATTAACCTTCAATTAGAAAGCACCATAATGTTTTGCTTCACAATAGGATACCATGAGACAAAGCAATAACACAGCATAGTACAGTGATAGGAAGTATAGGGCCTGTCCAGTATACCTTGCAAGCTAAAAGATATAAATAGCATCTAATAGTCAGACAAATTTTATACCGAGGACATGTGATCATCCAGTAGTGTGCTGAAGGTGGCAGTTATTGAAGAATTTATTCTCAGCTAGAGTGCATCTCCAGGGTAAAATATTTTCCTCTCTGTCCAGTCTAGTGCTTTCCTCACAAGGTTATTAGGTTGTGGACTAGTAAGAAATTTCAGCCCTGAGTTAATCCTTTTATACATTTAGGGGCATCATGCTGAGAAGAATTAAGTATTGTTTTTGTGGCAAACCCAGCATTTTTGGATTTTTCTATCTTAAAATGTACATTTTCTAGGCAACATGCAGTTTTGTTGTGAAAATGTAATTTGTGTAATAAAATTATGCAGTTTATCTGCAAAGTTTGTTAAAAATATTAATTTTAATACAAAAAGAATGTACATTTTTGTTTTGGAATGAAGAGCGTGCATTTACCTAGTAGGAAGTTTGTGTGTAATTCTAGAGTGAATCCATCTGCCTACAGTACATCTCTCCAGATTCTGGGGGGGTTATTCACTAAAGTCTGAATTGTTGCATATAGGTGCGAATTCACCAGATAAAGACAGTTGCGTCTTTATAATTAGAATATTGTCACAGTCATGACGTTATTATGGAAAAATTGTTGCAATGTTAACATTAAAAAATTGTTGCAACTTTACAGTGGGGAAATTGTAACAGATTTGCTATGGGAATCCGCTGTTTGGGAATTTGGCAGTCGAATTCGCACCTTAGTGAATAACCCCCTTAATGTGAACAGTGGTTTTTTGGACTCCATGTCCCCATTGGATGAAGGATGGCAGATGCCATAGGGATCTCCCTAGAATGCTTGGAAGGTAAAATTAAAGGTTGGGCGATCTAACTTACTGTCCAATGCCCAACATTTAGCCTGGGAGGCAAAGGTTAGTAACTGAGTTGGGGCAGTCACTGAAATCCCTCCTATACACCACTCCCCGTAAATAATAACATTATTATAAAAACAAAAAGACAAGCGAAGGCTAAAACTGTCTTATAAAATGTATGGCGCCACAAATAAATGAATAAATAAAAAATGGCTAAAATTCAAAATAAAATACAGATCAAATACTATACAATTCAAGTCCACATAAAAATCCAAAACATGTTAATCTGAGTCTTTAATACTTGCGCTCTGACCCAAAAATTGGGGTAATCGACCTTGTTACCCTGCTTAGGAATTGAAGAGACAAGTAGATTCTTAATGGTAATCCGTAGAATCTGTGGAAGCAGAAGAGTCTTCTCCTGTTTTTGCTTTTTGTGCTTCCACAGATTCTTCAGATTACCATTAAGAATCTATTTGTCTCTTTAATAACAGTTATATAAATATGCCTTCAAATAAAATAAATGATTAGTTAGAATGAGCTAATGCAGTGTATTTTCTCCCAATTAATTACCCAGGATGGCCTGTTGTTGCTTACTGACTTACTGAGAATGCTTTCAAAGGTTTACAGTAGAAAACATTATTTATATTGTTTATATATATTTATTATAAACAATAACAATTGTTATATTGTTTATAACAATTTATTATCTTGTTGTAGTATTTATGTTTGTTTCTTCTCAAGGACCTGCAGTTTAACACGTAGAGAAAGCTAACACAGAACACATCCAAATTGTTTCTGTAATGTCGTCCTGAAAATAACTTTTATACTTTTAATGGCCCAATACTGTTTTTTTTACCAACTCAGCAGGTGCGTGACCCTTTTTGATAGCTTATAACAAAGTCGGTCTCAGAATTGTCTGAAACCATTTTTTTTCAATAATGCAGCCTGATAAGCCTTTTATGGAGTAAATGGACTTGTCCATTGTGAGTCATCAGGTCTATGGGCAACACTAATTTATTTTTTTGTCTGAAAATTTGAAATGCAAATGAGAGTGTGGTAAATAAGTGGAAAAGGCCTGATGAGTACATGTGTATGTGTGTGAATGACTGAGTTGGAAGTTAAATTGGTTTGAGGTTGTACACATAAGTGTGTGGGGAAGTTTAAGGGGGTTATTCACTGTTGCGTATAGGTGTGAATCACCATATAAAGACAGTCGCAATAGGCTGCTACTGTCGCAGTCGTGTCTTTATAATTAGAATATTGTCTCAATTGCAACTTTATTATGGGAAAATTGTTACAATCTTAACTTTAAAAAATTGTCACGACTTTACAATGGGGAAATTGTCGGGATTTGCAATGGGAATCCGCTGTTTGAGAATTCGACAGTCAAATACACCTTAGTGAATAACCCCCTAAGTTTGATAATTGTGTGTGCAATTAACAGTGATGTGTGTCACCATGCATGTTTGTCTGTAAAATGATGGAAGCTGATCGGTTGCATATTTATAGTTTAGTGTACCTGAGGAAGGGGTCTTTTACCCTTGAAAATGTTATGGCATGTTGTGTTTACAATATAATTATCTTACTTTATATTGCTATGGAGAGCTGCATTTTCTATTAGCATACTGACTGGACTGTGTCTGTATTTAATTTCCCTACGAGGTCTACACTCATGCCCTTATATTGTGATGTTTGATTGTTACTGTGTTTAAGTGACTTTTGATAACATTATGAGTGAAGGCGCATAGAAATTGGTGAGTATAGAGGCATGTGAATGAGTATATTGAAGACTGAGTGAATAAATGAGTTCAAGAGTTAAAATGTTTTATTGTATGTATGTATTCATTTATATAGCACTACTATATTACGCAGCACTTTACAGAGATTAGTCATTCACTTCAGTCCCTCCTCCGTGGAGCTTACAATCTAGTTTTCCTATTCAGTCACACAGATGTATGTTTTTGGACTGTGGGAAGAAACCGGAGTGCCCGGAGGAAACCCACATCATCAGTATATCAGAATGTTAAACAGTTGAAATGTAAACTATACACATTTTATACAGTATAAAGCTTTAATAACTCCTAGCCAAATAGAAATAAACTTTCACAATATGACATTTGCAAAAGCCTTTGTGGGCAAAGAAGCAACAGGCCATTAATGAGTCAGACTCTAGACTGCATGAAGATAAACAGTCTCACCAATTAGTTCTGAGATTGCTAAAGTACACTTTATAATACATTTAGACAAAATTGAAAAATGTTGTTGACCAGATGCCTTGTTTGATTGCTAAAGCATTGTATTTCTTTAAAGTGTCAATTCATCACTGTCTTCCTGCTTACGTTTATTGCTTTCTCTTGCTATAGCGCTTAAACAAAGAAACCCGATGACTGTCAGATGATAACCAAAGCAACATTGACCCCTGGTTCTGCTTCCATATTCTGACTGGAGTCTATTTTATTTCTCTGTATTAAGAATCCTTCTCAGCATTGTCTTTGGTAAATGGAAATATAGTGAAAAAGTCAGGAAACTACTGTACAGTGTTTATTCATATCTACAAAATGTTTGGTTAAAGGCATCATTTCTCAAGTATTACAGATCTTAAAGAAGAGGAGGAACAACCCACCACATCTCCATATGTTTATATACTAGTTGCTTTAAAAATAC
Source organism: Pipa parva (assembly GCA_019650415.1). Lineage (NCBI taxonomy): Eukaryota > Metazoa > Chordata > Amphibia > Anura > Pipidae > Pipa > Pipa parva. Next base: position 6,438 of record WMED01025383.1, read on the forward strand.
TTTGGAACAACATTGAGATACAGCAACATTACACAAGGGCGAAATTAAATAAATTCGAAAAGTCAGATTTCGCTTTTCCGAGTTCTTTTCCCACAAGATCTTGGAGGTTTCTCGCAGTAAATACCGGGACATTTTTTGTATCAATATTTACTGACCGAAACTTTTCGATCAAATTTTTTTGATGGAAAAATTAGCCATACTGTACATTAGTAGTATGGCTACCTTTCCATCGAAAAATTCGACCAAAAGTTTCGGTCGGTAAATATTGTTCGAAAAAAATCTTGCAATATTTACCGCAAGAAACTTCCGAGATCTTGCTGGAGTAAACTTGGAAAATTGAAATTGGGCTTTTGCAAGTTTCTTAAAATATTTGGTGACTTTTATGTGAATAGAATAAATTCATTTTTTTCCCCAATTTTGTAGAAAAAGATAAACAATCTGAAAAAGAAAGAAAAACCAAAACAAAACAAATCCATTAAAGCAAACTGAAAAGTGAAAGGCGTACAGTTTTCCAATTTATAACTGCCAAAGAGTTCTTTAATAACATGGAGATTAAACAATGCTTTGCTTTGTTTCCTCTGCAAACTTGTTTCAACTAATCATCTTTAGTTTTCCAGATGCCTTTGTAATATTTAAAAAGTCCAGCAAACAATTTTAAGGAATAATTCTAATGGAAAAATATGAAGTTAATTTATTTATTGAATACCCAATACTGCACATGCTATAAATGTTAAATGTCTTCATTACATTGTTCTCAAGAAATAAGCAAATATAACAAAACAAACAAAAAGAAAATATCATTCATTTAATATTTCTTCCACTCAATTTCTATGCCTTTGCTTTAGAGGTTTGCTATGTCAGACGAATTGTTAAAATACCACCAATCTCTGGGTTAGCTTGTAGCATGTGTTCAGTGTACAAAATACGTTCAATCTGCAACATTGAAATAAAGTGTAAAGTTTGTAGACTTTTACATTTTTTTTTTTTGCTATTGAAAATCTAATTCATCAATCCAGGAAAGACGGCAATTCACAGACTTGGGTCTTGCCACAGACAAATGGCTGCAAAAATTTTAAATCAATCATTAACAGATTAGCTGTTGGAGCAAAGTAAATAGCAATCAGCTTATTAGGCATCAGGCAGAGTGAGATAAAGGAGTGGAGTTATTGAAAATGAGGATGTTTGCCATGCTGTGCTGATGGAGCAGAACATTATAAGCTGTTCTTTTGTTGCTATTGGACTTGGAAACAGAGAATAAGCCACACACTATCTAACCTAGCTGAATAGCTGCAAGGCACTTGTTTTCTCTCTGTATATATTTTAATTATAAAGTCATTTCTGTGACACTTTATTTAATTAATTTACTTCTAAATCATTGCTGTCCTCAGTCAGGTTTGGGGCCAAAGTGTTTTATGATGACAGAAAGCTTGAGGCCAACCATATAATACAATGTCATGTGGTGGGTTCATTTTCTGTAACACGAGCATACACTTATTCTAGCTAATTAACTCAATCCTGTTAGACATATAAGATCTTTGTCTGCACTGGAGGGTTTCATATTATTATTATACATTATATGAGAGTATGTACACATTACTATAGAGGTCATGACAAATTAGTACTACTTGCATCTCTCTTATGTTTTCCTTGTTTGCATTACTCATATAAATGTGATAGTTTATATATTTGAAAGCAAATACAAATGGGTTTCTTTATATGTGTTTATTTGCTAATACATAAAAGGGAGCTATTGAATTAGGGAGTGGAGCATCTGTTTTGATAACTGATTGTAAAAGGACTGAGAATGAAAGGGTCACCGAAGGCAGCACACAAATGAATTGATTTAAAAGGAGAACACTTAGAAAGCCTTTTGATGCCAGCATGACTGGTCGTCTTCATTGCTTTTCCTGCATAACAGTGCAAATGGATTACATGAGATGTTCCTGTTTGTGGTGTTATGTACTGCATGTGCATTCGAAGAGTTTCTTCTAAGGAAGTCAAGTTGAGCTTAATCTGCACCAATGGCAGATGTGGGAAGATAGTAACATTAGTCTATAACAAATTCTAGAATATTGTGAGGAGGATGTAAACTTATGATCTGTCTAATATAATGGCTATGGACATAATACCATCTTTCTTGCAAGCAAGCACAATTTTGTGGAATTAATTGCAGTTTCTGTTGCACTATATCACAATTGTCTTCATAACAGTTGTGTTATCTGCATTTGTGGTAATTTACTACTAATACTATACTCAAAAAGGCGTTAGCAGAAAATTTCAGGGTATTCCCTTCCTCAGGTCTGACTTCTGGGGAATGAAAATCACACATGAAGGGAATACCTCAAAACATTGTGTGTAGTCAAATATTCTACATTTAAGTATAGAGTAAGTGCCTTTGGGCCCACTACACAGCATCACTGTACCTTTTTCTGTATAGTATCATGGAGCACAAAGTAGTTGCAAGCAACTGTACTGAAGGGTTAGGTGGAAAATATTTATAGTATTCCTGATCCACAGTTTTAACTCTTGTGAGAGTTTGACACATCCAGGAAAATAATGGATTTTTTTAATGAAAATTCATGCATATTGGGACAGTTTCACCCAAGATAATTTTTTCCCAGAGTCCCAACCTGTATAGCTTGACTAGTTCCAGAAAGCAATGATGTCCACCCCTGAATATTTATAGGGTGGTTTACTGTGTATTCCACTTGCCTTTGCTGAGAAGCCTTTGCCATATAAATGCTGGTTGTTCAGAGATACCCTTTTAGTTAATTTGAGAAGTTGTAAGAACCAACACAAGGCCAAGCACTTCTCTAAGGACTGACCACTGTCATAAAGAAAGCCCAGGTATTCATTATTCCTGACATATCTGATTTCACTTCAGCTAGGGAATCTCATAAAGATGAAAAAAATCTGCAAATAACTTTTCAAAATCTACTTTAGTAGGCAAGCTGGTCTGCAGTTTTTCTAGAGTCATGTATTTGCACTGTATAGGTGCACATGGCAGCTCTGTCCAGCAAGTGGTGAACATGGGGTTGGTCCATGTCCACAGGAGAGTAACAAAGGTTAACACGAACCAAGGAGATGTACTATACTTGGTCCCTCGAAGCCAACAAACTGCACCAAATAACAGTAAAGTGCACAACGTCTTTTAAAGTTTTGGGATTTATAGATTAACAGAAGAGAAATTTGACTTATGAGTAGCATAGATACTGAGAAATACCCCACCACACATGAATAACCAGTGGCAGAAATCCATCTTTTGGATGGATCAAGAATAATTGTACAGCCTTTTTTCACTAGATCTTTTTAATAAAAAAAAAAAATCAATTTGAATAATTTGAATACTGTATATAATTTAAATTCAGTGGAAATTATCTGCTTCATATCTTTTATAACAAAATTAAAAAAAATATTCTAGAAAATAGTGTATCCAGTTATTTAAAGAAGGGCCTTATTGCATAAAATATGTTGTTTCTCTATCCTTCTCTATCAGACCCATGAAAAAAGTTGTCATAGAGTTTGTTGATTAGATTGCTCATAAAGGGGGTAATTCAGCAAAGTGCAAACTTACCTGGCGATCCTTCGATTCACCTCGCTGAGACTGGAATGCACTCCCTTCTCTCCTGCACGCGGAGATCAGCGAACGCTTTAAAGGTATTCCAATCTCGCAAGGCGACTCTAGTGGTCGCGAGGTGAACCAAAGTACCTTTAGGGGGGAATTTCGGATAGTCTGAAGTAAGGTGTGGAGTGTTCGCCTAACTTCGGACTGACTGATCTGCGTTCGCTGATGTCCTGCACGCGGACATCAGCGATCTCATTAAAGGGATTCCAGTCTCGGCGAGACAACTCTTTTGCTCTCGCCGAGACTGGAATCCCTTTAATGCGCTCGCTGATGTCCGCGTGCAGGACATCAGCGAGCGCAGATCACTCAGTCCGAAGTGAGGCAAACACTCCGCACCTCATTTCAGACTATCCTGAATTCCCCTCTTAAAGCGTTTGCTGATCTCTGCGTGCAGGAGAGAAGGGAGCGCGTACCAGTCTCAGCGAGGTGAATCGAAGGATTGCCAGGTAAGTTCGCACTTTGCTGAATTACTAAATATGAAACCCAGAAGGTACAGTCTATCTGCTTTTCCAGTTTGTCAATATAAAAAAAAGACCTAGAAGTAAGCCTGATTAATCTACCATCAACTCTGAAATATACTGTCTTCCTGATGATCTCCTTATTAAAAAGTATTACTGTTACTCCATAATAACAGATGCTAATTTAGGTTCTCACTGTTTTGTTAATGTTTTATAACAATTATATCTAAGGTTCCAGTGTCACATGCTAACCTGCAGAAAATGGTGCTTTCTGGTTTTAAATGTAATAGAAATTTGAGTACTAACTAATTTATACAATATAAACAACTTAATCAAAGGATTTTTATTTTTAATAATATTTTTCTTTCAGGATTAATAATAAAAAACTTACTGTGATGGAATTTATCAAGCAATAAGTCTATCAAGTATTGATCTAAACAAAATGCTTCATCCTTATACAAGTGCTGGTCAACGAATTAGAATAATTTGAAATAGTGCAATCATGAAAT
>WMED01025384.1:0-11029 GCA_019650415.1 Pipa parva
TTACAACAAAGATGAAAGATTTTTATAATAATTTTAGGATAAATTTTTGGGACACTAGTAAACCTCTCCATTTCTAACTAAGAGCTTATTACAAAAATATCCATATCAGGAAAAACAGTGGCCATCGAGATATACCTTTTATTTAAACTATAAAAAGAGAATGCAAGCTGGTAGGGCCCAAACATAAAATTTAGAATTCCCCAATTGTGAATGTGTCATTTCACCCTACCTCTCCAAACCTTTACCTTCTTTACACTGACCTCAGGCCTATGCCAAAATGGTGCAGTCTGAAACTCCAGGGGGGGAATTCACGATAGTCCGAAAGTGAGGTGCGGAGTGTTCGCCTTACTTCGGACTGACTGATCTGCGCTCGCTGATGTCCTGCACGCGAATCTCAGCGAGCGCATTAAAGGGATTCTAGTCTCGGTGAGACCAAAAGAGATGCCTCGCTGAGACTGGAATTCCTTTAATGTGCCCGCTGATGTCCACGTGCAGGACATCAGCAAGCGCATATCAGTCAGTCCGAAGTGAGGCGAACACTCCGCACCTCACTTTGGATTATCGTGAATTCCCCCCAGGAGTTCTCTGTGTCCTAGTGGGCCAGTCCAGCACTGTATAGATTTCCTAAATATTACAAATCCATAGACCAGGGCTAAGCCCTGTTCCAACTAATTGTTTAAAACACCATCCATTATGTTTTGTATATACATTAACAACATTTTTTAAATAATTAAAATACCCTGACAAAGACCTAACTCTTAAAACAGATATATGCCAATATCATACTTCTAATTAAGTGATATTGAAATTGAGTGATATTTAAATTAAAGGGCAACTGTGGACAAAATCAAATGTTTTTTTTACATTATTCTATTGTATTGTGTTATACCATACCCACTCTCCTTATTGAGATACTCTTAAAAGGAGGCAATGCATATTCTAGCTGTATTGACGTCTATGCAAACAGAAACCAATGTAGTTAAACAAGACATGGGATTCTGAGATTCTTAAAAATATTGGAAGTATTTATTAGACTTAATTCTTTTATATAGGTTAGCCTAACTTAGAACAGCCTAATCACCCAAACACTACAAGTATTTTAATCCATCTAGCTCCAGGTATCATTCTAGAAAATGGTGTCATTGGTTCATGTGGGAAAGGAGATGTAAACTCTAAAATTGCCAGAATTTTTCACTTGCTTGGAGAAATGAAACACTCCATGGAAACCACATTTGTTAGAACTCTTTCTTTAATTTGGAATTTTTTGAATTTTGCATTGTGGAGACACTGAGGTTAAAGCACAACCTGAAACTGACCTATAGAAACAGAGTGCAGAAGAATGTAACATTTTATTTCTTCTCTTACATGAATAAGCTTATTCTAAAATTATCAACAGGATTCTACTGAGCCTGATTGGACCACACCCAGTGGAGGAAACTGGAATTTCAAGAGGTACTAGCAGGAAAATAAACCAGAAATGAAAAATTTGTTAGAAAACATTAAGAATATAGTTGTAAGAGATATATAGCGGTTACTGGAATACAAATTTGAACAGCAGGGGATTCCCATAGAGAATAGATGTTGAAGAATGTGAAAATGCTTCAGACTAATCTGTGGATACACTTTTGTTCATCAAATGATTGTGGTTAAAGGTTGTAATTGTAACACTATGGTGACCCTTTCTGCCTACTGCTCCAATGATGATCTTCTGTAAAACAGCTGCAACAGAACCCATCTTAATAATAACACATGGGTCAGATAATGTTCATTCCTGCATATTAGCCGGACAACTATAGCTTTATAATGTGCTACAAATGAAAAACACGAGGGCTCCAGAATTACTTCAAAATATAAAGTAGCTTAACCTGCTTTACTTAACAAAACAATTGTTTTAGCAGAATAGTTACAGCATCAAATACCTATATCACTACATAGTAGAACATCAATAATTGATCAACTGCAGCTCCTAAGGATTCCTCATACAGATGGACTCTCCTATCCTTTTTCTACTCTTGTTCAGTACCAAGAGAACTGATGAGGCGCAACTCCTACTATTTCTCTTCATAAACACCTTTTTTGTTCATTCTAAACCCAAAACTCTGATGTGCCCTTTTATTAAACCCATTATATTCCTATTCATAGGAGACTTCACAATATTCATAAGACACCCTCCAGTTGGCCAGCAAAATAATGTTCCCTGTCCTACACACCATTATATAGGGCAAGGAACATGTGACATTATTAAAGAGATTGGGACTGCTTCTCTGTCTGCTCTAGAGATCTTTTTTAAAAGAAATCTTACTTCCAGAAAACATTTCTAGACAATTAAGCACTTACCGCAACAACAGGATTGAAGCTATACTCCTTGTACAGTTTATCCTTAATACAAAGACTAGTTAGGTGAAACTCAGGTGGAAATGGATGGAAAGTCTCTCTTTTCTCAGGATCCCTGGAATCTCCTATTCTCACCCCCATTTTTTCCATACATTTCCCTATTTCAAGATCTTCTATATGGGATGTATGAGTGCAGATTCCACTTTGAAATCCTTTAACAAAGAGCTTTAAGGATTCCTTGCTAAGTACATAACCAGCTCCACCACTTAGATAACCCTGCTTCACAAAGGGTTTGAAGTGCTTTCCAAAATATATTGGCTCATCAGGGGTATACTTTGAAAGAATCAAACGCAAATTTTCCATTATAATGTATGTATCATCATCTGCCTTTAAAAACCAGTCTGCCTTGTGAAGAAAGTGCTTGTGTACATAATGAAAAGCTCGTATTGTCTTCAAATATAGACTAGACCTGCCTTCCCCTGTCCCCAAGCCAATAGCTGGAAAGCTTTTGCTAGTTGTGGAACTCATAAATAAAGTCAAGTTACAGTGACGAGTCCACGAGTACTTTAAGTGAATGGCTTTTGTCTTTAGGTTTTTAGGTGAAGTCATGATCCAGCAAAGCACTCTAACTTTGTGTTCGAGTTCTTCGCTGATGCTGCTGTCATCTACAAAATAAAAAAACATAAAGGTTAACTACAAAAACAAGAACAATATGAAATAGGACAATGGTATATTTAGCTCTTATGGTTTCTCCTATAGCTTTGAGTTGCAAAACATATGAGGTATGTCTGAATCCACAATATGCTAAAATGTTTGTAACCATCACAGGTGTCAATTTTATAAGCCTAACATGGGCCTCATTTTACCTCAAATGCCAACAAATGCTCCTTGCAGTTCAGGAATATTAAGGTAATAAAATCAAAGTAGAAAGAAGATAAGGGCAGATAGAAGATACAGACAGTATAGTCTTCATCATTTAGTATCTAGATATATAATCTATATCATTTAGTTTCTCAGTGCTCAGTAATTAAAATAGCATGAACGACATATATACTGTATATATATAGATATATATATCTATATATATATAGATATATATATCTATATATATAATTTTAAATGAGATTAGAGATAATAACCTGGTTTTGACATGGGCTTGAAGTTCTTCCTTACCCAGACAGGCATGTTTGGTTTGCTGATTTCCAGAAGATAGTTTTCTATGTATAAAGTTACAATAAATCCCACAGCAAAACCAATTCTGAATTTCTTCCTCGGAGATTTAAAATGTTGAAAGATGCGGCCCATAGCTGATCCTAGAAAACAGAAACCATTGTACAGGTGTTACATTTTAGTTATTGAATTGAATATTAAACCTTACAAAAACATGACCCCATCCCACAGTCCTGGCAGAGTGCACAATTCGCACTGGAGGCCCCCTCTTCCTACAGCACACTACAGGGGTCACAGCAGTGTAGGCACGGCCCCAGGAGCATCATATCTGGATGCGACTGTGACTGGTGTGATCCCTGTATTCACGCCACTGACAATATGTAATTTATTTACACAACATTTCTGTTACCTGTGTTATAAAGCAAAATTATATTTTTGTATTAATCTTTCAAATTCACTTTAAAACACCATGATTGTTCACCTTTGCTTATGGTTATTTATCTTAATGGATATTCACTAGTTATCAGTTCAGGAACATTATGAAGAAACAGGATTTGTCCCTTTTCTTTTATTAAAATGTGTCATTGAAATACCAGTTACATGAGCGCTCAAAAATAGTGCGATTTTGGAAGAAAACCTTGACTATACTTGACTATTCCATTTCTTTGCATACCAGTTTTAGATATGCTGCCCAAAAAAAGTTTGACTTAAAAATATTGTTACGACTGGTAAATAAATCTAACTTATAGCCTAGATCACTGCATTGTGGAATTTGGATTGTAAGACAGTTGCAATTTCATATGATGTAATTATTAGAAATAAACCATACCCCTCCCCCACACTGCAAAGCTTGTTACTAATGTGCTCTGAGACTGCACTATATTCTGCAAAGGTTTTCAGTCCAGCTATACCATGAGCTAATGTCTTGTCAGCCCTGCATTATGTGTATTTTATACATATTAGTATTAAAGGCATGGTTTTTACCAGGTCATCCTTTCACCAGTGAAAAATATATAAGACATACTGGTTGTATGGATAATTGGTAATTTATTTATCCTCATAAAACATGGTTATCTGCAGCTCCATCTCCACACTTAGGTACTCAGTCATCAAAGTACGAACAATCATGTAAATGTATGAATTTGTGTTTAATCTCCACTTCCACAACTTTGCGTATTCAGCAAACAATGATGTGGAGAATTCACATCCAATTTGACAATTTATGACAGCCCCAAATTTGCTCACCTTTTTGCATTACTTTGCGCATGCATGTGACTTTTGACTATTTACAAAATGTTGGGTTGAGTCAAAATAGCAAATTCAGCAAAGTCATGTTGTCAATTCAACAAAGGACATGTGGCCTTGTCCAATTATATGGAATATTAGATTAGTTGATAATCTGTAATAGCCTCATTGCTGTGCAGGGCTGATTATTAATGCGTAATGATGCATATTTCAGTCTCTACTGAATTCCCTGTGGCTCTTAAGTGCTCAGTGAACTAATTTATTATGAGCTCAGAGCAATGGATAATTTAGAGGTTATTGGTGTTAAAGGGACAAACTTAATCAATATAGCTGGATACTTCATGGTCTAGAGCAGGGGTCAGCAAAGTGCGGCTCTTTAGCTGTCTTGTTGTGGTTCGGAGCACATCTCCCTAGCCCTGCCCATAACCTCTATTGATATGCCATTAGTAGGTCATGTGATTGGGAGAGAGTGATCCTCCCCCTTTGTGGTTCGAAAAAATTTGTCACTGCTGGAGGAGGGAGCAAAATGGCTCACTCCTCTTCTAAGTTTGCCAACCCCTGGTCTAGAGCAGTCTATTGCAAGAAGGGACATGATTATAGATTAGCAGTTGAAAATGGCCATACTATAACTCACTCTTTTTAAAAGGATAGATTTAAACATACCTAAGGACAGAAACATTGTATAGGTTTTATTTTTACGCCACTATTTTACAAATAAGTGTTACAGGCATATATGCCAATATTTCCTTTAAAAAATAACACTGCTAAGCTGTTTTGCAATCTATGCAATGTTTGATTTCAACTCATGTCTTCTTCTCATAAAGGAATTTTTAGCATGTGCACAGCTAAGTCCTTTACAACAAAACACCTAGAATTAGGGTTGCCACCTCACCCCTTTAAAACTAAACACATATAAAATGCACATGTTGCAGTGCTGATCTGAGTTTAGATGCAATCTACACGTGCAATGGTTTTATGCACTCATGTAGCATGCATTTTGTATATATGTGTAACGCTATTTGTGGTGATATTTATTAATTATCGCACAACTAGTACATTCATATAAAGGATTCAACTTTTATCCTTCTAACCCAGGCTATGAAACAACTCAAGGGGATGAGCCACGCTTATAATTTGGAGCAGGATTTCAGATGGTGTGTGTTTAATTATAATAATGAGGGCGCCAGTGGTTCTTTTCAAAACATCAAAACTGCATTTATTCACAAGAACACAATTTAAAGATACAGCAGCACAAATATTAAAGTTAACTACATAGTACACAGGAGCATTGAGAGAGGTCAAATATAGCAAAGAACATATAGACACATATATACATGAGCATCCCCAAGGTTTTTGATATATAGTTACTACCCAAGAGTTACGAGCAAGGATTTCTTCAGTAGATCAGGACGACTTTCCCCAGAAGCCAGGACAAGTTTAGGGTGTCTTCACTTGGAATAGCTTTCCCTAAGTCCCTTGACCTGACCTAATAAATCCCTCTCTGTGTTTCCCAATTTAATTAGGAAGAACACTAGGCACCCTAGGCCTCTTCACTCCTGGTGGGGTGTGATGCTACCCAGATACACAAGCCTATACAGCAACTCTCACCAGCTAGGGTGAGCTCACAGTAACAGAATAGTTACTGAATCTAGGCCCCTGTGTGTTCAACACTGGATTAGTGGAGAACAGAGTGTTGCTCTGTCAACACCCTCAGCAAAAGACAAATGACTTCCTGCCAGTACTCCTATTTATAAACAATGTAAGCCTGCAAGGTAGCAAGAGATACAATTAAGGTCTAGCCTTAGAAATAGAGAACACCTGTGTAATGTATAGCTTAACCTTAATGTACTGTATTTAAGAGGGAGCTCCAGTATAACAGATGAACCCTCTGAACACATAAATAAAGATAGATATATATTTATTATAGAAACTAGTAAACAGGGTGAAAACTTAAGTAATACATTTTCACCAGGGCTACATACGTACATTTTATTTATAAAGCGCTATAAATTTATGCAGCGCTGTACATTTCAGCAATACAAATATAATACAGACATGGGAAAAGTGTATTACACAATACAAGTGTAATATTACAAGGATACTTCACTTTAAGTGCTGGGTTGTGGTTGACACAAGAGATTGGAGATCTCTGCCCCGTAGAGCTTACAATCCAAATGGAGGAAGACTTACATACGCACATAAAAGGATAATATCAGCTGTAGCAATGTGCTGAAACACTGGTCAATAAATACATATACTAGGCATAAATAACTAGGTAAGGATAAAATCTAATTTATGCACAGAAATCAGTGATAAATATCAGTGCTAGTGCTCCATAAGGTAGGACTTCAGTTTGGTTTTCAAAGTGTAGAGGGAATGTTCCTGGAGAAGAGAAAGAGGCATAGAATTCCATATGTATGGGGCAGAAAAAGAAAAGGGTTTAAGAGGAGAAAAGGAAGTATTGATGTGTGGCATACAAAGCTGGTTGCTTTGCGAGGAGTGCAGTTCATATCAAGGAATGTATGGGCATATGAGTGAGGAAATGTACCTTCCCCCGGACATTTTTCTCCCTACTTACTAGTTAGCACATGTGCAAAAGTCAGCTTTCCCTCTATAATCTCCTACATTCCCACTTAATTTATGTGGCCAAAAGGTCAGCACTCTGCTTAAAGGAACAGTCCAGCTTGATTAATAAAAAGTAATGTGTGTTGTAAATGCATAATACATTTTTTCCAATATACTTAGTCAGTCTTTTATGTGAGGAAAGGAATTCATTATTCCATCTGTTTAGCAGTACACAGCTCCTTCTGTGTTTACTTCCTGGTTGGATTCTTGTGTCACTGACACAACGGCGTCTCAGGAAGGTCAAAATTAATTGTTAATGAATTATGATAGGTAGTTACAGTACTTACAGCTAGTGGTGTACACTGTCAATAGCAAGCGCTGATATTGAGCATGAGAGAGACCAAATCCATATAAAAAGAAAGTGAATGTTTCAGCCCTTTCTTTAACAATTGTTTTTGCTGGGTTAACTACACCTTTCAGAGGTAAACAACATAAAAAAGGTGGATGTCAGTTTAAAGGTTCTGACTGGTTATTTAGCATTATCCAGCCTGTCAGTCAATTCCTTAACTCTGAACAGGAAGTGGCAGAGAGAGGGAAGCAGCTTCAGAAACAAACTGGTGCTAAATTGTGAAGGGTGGAAATAAATAAATAATTTATATGAAAGAAAGCATTTATTTAACTTTTATTTAACAGTGCCAAACAGACAGCAAATAACTGTTGGTGCCTAAACTGTTCCTTTAACTAATAACAGTCAGGCAGCTTTTTCTTTTCATGCAGAACAGAAAGGAGAGGAAGAGTAAAATGTCAACTCTCAGGAAAACTAATTAAGGGAAGTAAATGGCAAGTATTATTTCTTCCTTAAACATTTTTTAACTATTTGTGTCAGCAATTGGCTTAGTATAAAGGAGTTTTATATGTATGTGAGCAGTTATATCGGCACAGTAGTGCCCCTTTAATAAACATAAAAGTTGCATTAGATGCTTTAAATTAGAGGAAGGCCCTATAACCCAAGAAAAAGGGGAAGAAGAAGAGCAAAACTTAGTAAAACACTTTTATGAACATGAGCATAGGGACTCTCAAATTAGGTGGCAAATTTTAGAAAAGGTAAATGAAAGGGAAGGCTGTGATTTAAAAAAAAAAAAAAAACTTTTTCAAAGAGAATGTCTCTGGATTTGGAAACTAGGGATACAGTCACCTAAGGGTTAAATAAAAAGTTGAATTTATGCTATTTTTTTATAATCAGGGCAGATGTCTATATCCAAAACTAACAATATCTATCTGTCTTTCTTTCTTTCCATAGAGCGAAATACCAGTTGGGGCAGACATGATAAGTTTAAAGTATCCCAAATGAATACCAGGTATATATCACTCAAATAGTCAATAGGTGACAGAGTGGCTTACAAACAAGTAACTTATAGTTGTGCAGGTAGTCTAGCACTCAAGGGGTTAACACTCCAGACTGCAGGGTCCTTACTAACCAGCTATGTGCTGAGTTATCCAGCTCTGCTGGTTTTGGAAACTAGAATGATATACACACTCAGGCTTCTGAACAGGCTATGTGAGATTGCTAGGAAACCTGAGACAGAGAGATGGTCAGTACCACAATTGGGAAGGTTTATTTTTGTATTATCATAGACTGTGGAATCCTTAAGTTTATATATATATTTTTTTTAATTTCTGCTGTAGTAACCTGCTTGTGTTAAGCAGGGCTGGGACAATGTTTCATGGTGCCCTAGGTCCATGAAACCTGGGCACTCCCCCCAGCAGGACAGCACCCCTTGCTCCCACATTCCGGAGACTTATGGATTGGGTTCTTCATTCCCACAGAGACTATGCAGCAGCCTACCTGGATGGTATTGTTATATACAGAAGACAATGGAGGGCACACCTTAATAGGTTACGGGCAGTATTTATATCTCTAAGAGAGGCAGGCCTTACTGCCACAACTCAGAAAAGTGTGTACTGGCTAAGGATGAAACAAAGTATTTGGGGTATTCTGTAGGTAATGGAAGGGTGAGACCCTTAGCAAGTAAAGGTGGGGCTCTAACAGAAGTCCCATTTCCTCTAAAATAAAAAAAAAAGTGCATTCCTTCCTTGGTCTTACTGGTTATTATCGGGGGGTTATTCCCCATTATTTAGCAGTGTCTGCTTCCTTTACAGATCTAACAAAGAAGTCAGCAACAATACAGGTTTTCTGGACAGACCAGTGTCAAGAGGCATATGACACAATATAAGATCAAATTTAGTTAACCCTAATTTGAGAGGCCTTTTATCTTACAGAGGGATGTCTCAACATTGGGTTAGGAGCTGTTCTTTCCAAAGAAATTGAGGGAGTAGAAAACCAAATCATCTTTATTAGTAGAAAACTGTTCCCAAGGGAAGTGAAATATTCTACAATAAAAAAAATGAATATGCGGCCACAGAATGGGCCATTGAATCTCTCATGTACTACTTGGCCGGGGCAAGGTTTACCTTTAATGTCCAAATTAAGTGGTTAAACTCCATGAAGGAGATAAATTCAAGACTTACCAGGTGGTACAGGTGCAGCATCAACCAGGTAAACAAAATGCTAATGCTTTAGTTCCAGAAAAGGTGTGGAGGGTCAGGCTACCAGCATGCAAAGTAATAAACTTCCCACTAATAAGGGAGGAATGTGGCAGAGTGGCTTACAAACAAGTAACATATTTACAGTTGTGCAAGTAATCTAGCACTCGAGGGTTTAACACTCCAGATATACACAACCAGGCTTATGAACAAACATCTATGGTATATGTCAACATAGAAAGAAACTGAGCATCCTTCTTCTAGTGCTGCTCAAAAACATCTACTACTTTCATTAAGGATAATTCCATTAAGGAGCAAGGATAAGGGGTCATAAATAAATAAAGTCCTGTCATTGGCTCGAGGGTACCCCCTTATCTTGGCTAGCCTTACAGTGACAACAGTTTAAAAATTAAAAGGGAAGAGCTTTGTAATAACCCCCGGTATGGCCGCCTATCTCCATATGTAGTCACTTCAGTGCTTTACTAGGATTTTCTCCAAGGAATGATTCTCCAGCAGAAAGTCCAAACAGAAATAACAGTGCTTTATTTTCTCCACAATTGTAAACAGTCAAATCAAACAAATGTCATTAAACAGCATGCATCTTCAGCAAGTTGGTCACCCCTCACTTCTGGGTAATGTGATATTTCAAGTAGAAAGCGAAACATAAAGAATCCTATAACTTTTGAACTCCATATTTTCTGTGTCCTCATCTCTCCATTCCCATGGAGAACCACCCACATCCTGTTCCTTAGGTATATTTATATTGTAAAACCAAAGCACCTCCTTTGGGTCTATCACTTCCCTTTGAGGCACACTGGTTGAAAAACACTGGATTAAAGAACCTTTGGAAGGCCTTTTGTGGCAGTTCCACATACACACTTTGTGGTCTTTTGTTTTTTGGGACCATTTACACATGGACTTTACATAACTGGAAGTTTTAGACTTTCACCATCAGTGTAAAGAGGATAGGGCTTTGTAGGCTTTAAATAATCTGTTTCCCCGAAAATAAGACAGTGTCCTATTTTAATATTTGCTCCCAAAGTTATACTATGTCTTATTTTCAGGGGGTGTCTTATATTTCCCAAAAGAAAAAAATCAGTCATTGTTGAAAAAAAAGAGCATTTACTGTATATACAGTATACTGTACTGTGCCGCTTTCCCCTACAACCCC
>WMED01025385.1:0-11029 GCA_019650415.1 Pipa parva
TGGCCTCAGGGGGCCGCATCCGGCCCGCGGGCCGTAGTTTGGGGACCCCTGCCTTAGGGTATTTTGTGTCACTTTTCATTATAAATGCAATACTGGCCAATGTGGATTCGCACTTTACAATGTTGATGTGGACAATAAAACAGAGAACAACAAAAACAGCAGAAAGTACACAACAGTAAAAAGAATGCTAAAGAAATTTCCAAAAAGTACACTTCCTGGTTAAAAATTGTAACTTTTTCAAGCAGACTGAATTGGAATACACATATTGTTCAGTGCAGAAATGGTTTTAGTAAGGTTCAAACTGGGTAACTGCCCAAGGCTTCCAATACTTCTGGTGGCCCTGCTGACAACAGACTAATTCTGCCATCTCTCTCTGCCTGGCACCAGCTTAACAAACATAGCAGCATATGGGGCCCCACTTT
The DNA here is from genome assembly GCA_019650415.1 of Pipa parva. Lineage (NCBI taxonomy): Eukaryota > Metazoa > Chordata > Amphibia > Anura > Pipidae > Pipa > Pipa parva. Next base: position 423 of record WMED01025385.1, read on the forward strand.
TAGTTTTTGAAACAGGGCCTAACACTTTCTAAAACCAGCCCAGGTTTGATGCCTGTCTTAGAGTTCCCATTACAGAGCCTCTAAGTAAAACTTAACAAACGCTTACAGAAAATTACCAAAAAAAACGGCTTACAGAAAATTACCAAACAAACCGGCTTACAGAAAATTACCACACTAATATTAAAATGAAAAGTTTTGCTTGTGCTTTAAAAACTATATGGAAAGCTCTGTAAGGTAAAAAAAATATATATGTTCATTCTAAAAATATCATAATAACTTGTATGTAAGGGGGTGATTCAATATCTTTCTTTATAGCAACACAGCAAATCTGCAGACTATATTTATCATAGAACTCCTACATTAAACCTTTTGTTTCTCTCACTGTGGTATTTATTTATTAGCGTATCTGCTAAAGCGATATATAAATATCAAAAGAATAAAAAATGTTTTTTGATGTTCTTGAAGAAACCCTGATATTCCCTAAGCCAAAAGTATAAATAGTAAAAAACTAAAAGAAATGTTTACTCATACTAATAATAGTATTATATTATATATACAGTACATAAATAATACCAGCCATAATGAGCTTACTCTGGCATGACATTGTAAGACACTCTGCACATGCTTATTAATGATTTTGGGGTCTTAAAACGTGTCTCAAAGAATTAAAGACTGAACTATCCTATTCTGTACATTCAAAAGGACTACTTGACTGCTATTGTAGCCTGGAAACTTTGACATGTCCCAAAATGGATTTTTCCCTTTCTTCATTCGGTTTTTATTACATTTATGTATTCATTTAAACTGATTCTTGCAGATGTATATTTTCGTTGTTTAAGTCAATTGTATGAATTGAGCATGGCAGGTTCACTTTAACAGATAGCTGGGTACAGACATGCAGGTCCAACTCTGTGAACTGATGGCAAATATAATTTTAATGATAACCACATCAAAGCTTCTCATGGCTCTTTGCTCATGCACATACCTGGGAACCTTCTGGGGGCTAGGGCATTAGAGTCACACCACTCAGTTATACAGATCAACACCCAATAGACTATTTGTTTTATTGGTTCGTACTTAAATGACTGCATCTACTCCCACCCTCTTGCCATAAACAGGTACTATTTCAGCCTAATTAAAAGAACAGGCACAGAGACAATAGAATACATTCAATGACTTCCCAGTGTGCTACAAGTCTATTATTACAGTGATCAACGTTTTGGATGTCATTTCCACCTTTTGTGCAGCTTAAAATAAAAGAAAGATGATCTGTCATGAGTAACAAAGTAAAAAGAGAAATGGCATAGCCAGATATTTTCCAACTGTTCCTTGCTGTGAATAGTTTTATGTGGTGTGCGCGTACTGTGTTTCTGTTACAGTGTTGATGGTTAGTAGACAAGGAACATGCAGTATAAATACCTGCAAGAGGCAGGGAGGTGTTATTCCCTATCACTTCCTTAACACCAGCCAATGGCAAGAAGCCTTTCAAAATATAACCAAGCCAGAAAACAGGGTTTGGCTTTGACAATTAGCTTGAAAATTTAAGTGTAAATATAAGCACATAAGAGTTTCAGCTGGAGTCATTTACCATTACATTTTCCTTGGATGTAAATGAATCAAAATAAATAAATAATAAATTAATCTCTGACCCTTATTCCAGCACTAGAGGGCACTGCAGTTGCACAATGCAACGAGTACTGACCATTGCCTGTTGAGGGCTGGGAAGTCTATAATATTGATGCAGTAAACATTTTGAGTATCCAGTTTCTTTGAAGGAAAGCAAGGATTTATTCATTCCAAATTAGCAAGCGACAGTTAACGAATTAACACATCATCCTCTGAATTAAATAGCAGTAAACAATTTTATGATTTTCTTCTACTAAATCTTCATCCACTACATTCACTAAACACATCCCTGCAATGGAAAACATGAAACTAAAATGCTTTGCATAGAAAATGAGCCATTGTTATGATCTTGCTGGAAATGATCTCTCAATGGACTTTAAAACACTGATTGTTCCATAATTAAACCCAAAGGACAAAAACCAAAGCCAGTGATGTGGCAACCCACGAATGAGAATGAGACAGGCATGTCTTGCAGCTGAAGAGCAAACAATCTGGTTTATTTTCCAGCACAGCTGAGTTTCTTTTTGTCATTCTCTATTACTTCTTTCTACCACCTATTCTCTTTCTTCTCACTTATTCTTTACGTCCCTGCTATCTAACCTTCATTTTTGTCCTTTCTGTCCCATCTATCTATTCCATACTTACTTTATTTATTTGACACCATCCTGAAAATGCATAATGTGGTACTGCCATTGACTTCAGGTCAAGGCAGTAATAAGGAACATTCCATAACATTTGTTATGCTAGACCACAAAGAAGTGAATAAATGAAAGTCATAAAAAGGACTACAATAAATAGTGTATAGTAGACAGAGGCATCATCAAAAGCAAAATTGGTATGTAGGGGATAAACTAATGAATACAGTGGACTAAAGCTTGGAAAAACAAAGAATAAACTGTGGGAAGGAAGAATACTGATGTTATAATCTAGACTAGAGTCTCATTAATGAGATCACAGTTTTAGAGACCAGAATGATACATTTTAAGTTGACGTGATTTTGTTTCCAGGCATGTAGAGACATCCCTCCCTGTGATGGAGTATAATGTATTTGTGTACATTCTTCACTGCCTGCAATTTTAGGTTGAGGGCTTAATGGTCTGAATACTAATATGGTTTTCTTAAGACACTTCCCCTCCTTAGCTTGTTATTATTTGCTGACTCATAATTTGGTACACTTTTACAAACTGTGGGAAAAATAGTGCATTTCTGGAAAAGTTGACAAATTGCATAGACTGTCTGTCGGGAGAATTTCAAATTTTGCACCCAAGGAATTAATTATCATGCATATGACGATGACACCTGATCATTTAAATGCAGAACTACATTTCCCATGGGAGAATCACACTGTTGAAGCTATCTTTCAGGAATCTCCTCTGGGAAATGTGATTTGATGAGTCTACATGTAACTGATATTCTGCAAGCCTCATTCCCACTGCACCCCTTGAAGGTGGAAAACGGGAGATGGCAAAAAATAAGTAAGACAAAAGTTTCAGGCAGTCACCAGTGTTTTCCCTCTTGCCCCTTCCTTTCTACCACAAAAAGTAGTAAACTTTTGGTAAACATCCCATAAGCCTAACATATGAAATGCTGAATGATGATGTAGTATTCATATCTTTGTTTTAGTTGGAGATATTAAGAAGAATCCATTAAGCACGGCTATCATTCATTTGCAGTAACCCATTACAACCAATCACAGGTTAGCTTTCATTATTCTAAATCCCCTATGCAATGCTATTGGCTCCATGGGATACTAGATTTCAATAAAATTCTCTAAATGTTTAAAATAAGAAGAAATATTGTTTTGTTTTTTTTAAACTGGTAAATCATTGTGTTTTAGTAGACATTTATATGACCCCACTGTAAATTTTCTAGGCTACATGCAATCTAGAAAAATATTATTTTTTAGGTATGGCATATATTTTAGGATGTATGTTGGCCTTTTAATGTTTGAACCTTTAACTAGGTCCTGTTGTACAGACTGTCCTTGCTGCCTGTAATTTTTCACTTGTACAGTTCATGAACCTCCATAAATTTAATACTGATGTGTTCAGTTTGAGAATGCTCATAGGACCCCCTCCCTTTCCTTCTACCCCTGTTACTCAAAGGAATATTCTTTTCAGGAAACATGTGCCACATAAAGAGGTCCATAGGAACCCCCACCCAGTTTCCCCTGTTCTATAGACCAGTGGAGTAGGGGGAATATTAAGTTAGGGAAAGTAATACTAACCCCTAAATTCTCATTTTGTAAGGCCTTTACAAAGAGCCAATTGTTCCAGTGTAATTTAAGGTAAAATGTTAAAAGAAATGCTTTTTTGCACCAGGCCTGGCTACTGGGACCCACTAGAGGATTCTCTGGTTCTCTGGGGGACCATTCTGACCCTGAAAATGGGAATGTTTACTCATTCTGCTCCAGGCCAAACATACTGATGCCAGGAATTATTTTCTAAATAATTTGTGAATTGTTTATTGAATATACAATAGAATCAAGCAATTTGAATGTTACTCAAACAGTTTCTCAGTTTATGGCAAGTGGAGTACTCTACAATGACTTCAAAATCAAGGATACAATGCCCCAGGGACTTTGCTATTCATCCCTGCTCTGTTCACTGTATCTCCCTGTACTCAGTGGTTCACGTCCCTACTAGCCAGGGCAGATGTGCTCAGAGCCACAGCAAGGCATCTGAAGAACTGTGGTTTGCCAACCCCTGCCCTACAGTTACCACTGAACTACAGCCCACAAGTTCTCCAATTATCTTTAACTGAGGTTCATGTTTCTACCTTTATTAAGCAATTTTTTCCTAAATAAAGTATGTCTCAGTCCTGGCAGCACTCTTTGTTTAGTAATTAAAGGAACAATAACTGGCCAGTATGATGATATTTGAATCTAAAAATTCTTTTTTACATTTGTTGAGCACGGATAAGGAGGCAAATGTTTGTAGAATTGTGATGGCTTATCTGCTGAGTCCTTTGTCTACTACATGCAAAACATGCAAGTTAATATGCTACTTCCAACTTATATATCAACTAGAGAACTCAAACAACATTACATGATAACAGAGCAGAATCATGGCCACTGCCATATTGTGGATGGCAACAGTTATCCATTAGACATGTAGAGCAGGACACAATGGTGCATCAGAAGGCTAGGACTACTCTCAACGCTCCTCTTTTGGGTGAGGAGGCTGTGGACCATAGCGGTCTTGTGAAGGGGCCACTTGCTCCCTCCCCCAGATGCGTGCTTTGTCGTAAAAAAAAAATGATAAAAATGGTCTTCCTTGTTAAGAAAGAGTAGAAAGGGAAAGAAACAAGATTTTCCAGTTTACTCTATAACTTTGTACTACATGGAATAATTGATGTTATGCAACAATTTATAAGTTGTAGAACTGGAAGTGTTTCTAAGAAGGGCAACAAAACTGATAAGGTGAATGAATGGCCTCTGTTATAGTAGATATTTAAAGAATGAATTAAACTGAGAAAAGGTAAGGGGTGATATATAATCACCTTGTATAAATATATAACAAATTATAACAATTATAAATATATTGTTAGAAACTGTTCATAGTCTCTCTAGAGACTTTCACAAGACTATAGTTACTCAGTTAGACGGTGGGTGAAAGGATGAAATCACCTGTTAAACTCACTTTGCTACAATTTTAAATGCATAGTCAAAATAGTCACAAATTCACTTCTTATTTATGAAGCAGCAGATAGATTTGTGGAACAAGTAAAAATTGCATGTAAGTATGCCTACTTACAGCTTGAACCGCCGCTCAAATCCCCAGTAAAAGTTAAGCGGGTGCACGGGAAACAGTGGACTAGTACAGCACAAACACCATCGGAAAGGACTTCCCAGCACTCCAAGGCTAAAAAGGTTTGTTTTATTGTTACCACATGGGCAAAGTTAAAAACATTAAAATCATGCCACATTGCGGCATGATTTTAATGTTTTTAACTTTGCCCATGTGGTAACAATAAAACAAACCTTTTTAGCCTTGGAGTGCTGAGAAGTCCTTTCCGATTGTGGAACAAGTAGACTGCAACAGACGCTGTCGTGTGGCAAAGTCAGTCAGATAGAAGTAGGATGCAAAGTCATGCGAATTGGTGTAAATTCCCCCAGTGAGGTGCAGTGACATCATCCTCACCATATCCCATTAACTGTATACAAGTGAATAATACATCTATTTCTATGTCAGTTGTCCCTAATTCAAGTTTAGTTGCAGTTGCCATTGTCACTTTTTAAGAAATAGTCGCCTTATGCCACACCGGAACCCTTCCATCAACCCCCCATTTGCCACTCTGATGTGAAAAGGTGAATTTGGAGTACAAGGCCTTGTCAAATTCCACTCTGCTGCTTGCTGAATATATGAGATACCTATGCCTCATGCTCTGTAAGCCTGCAATTATTCTACATATTCAATACATTGCAGAGTTTGCTCAATAAGGGAAGATGAGGAAGTGGTGATCAAATGTCAATTCACAGCTATACGCAACTAATCAGTCTTTAGACAGTAAGGACCCAAATTAACAGTGCACAGTGCTTTGCAGCTTGAGAAGTTGGAACACAATAAAGTGCGCACATTTTTGTCTTGTGAAAAAAGCAAAAATTATAATTTATGTCTAAATTCTCACATGGGTACCAGCAAATTCATGCAGTTGGTTTTTCCTCTTTTGTTCCAGGAAGGAAAATGAAAACAGTAGTGTAAAGGTAATCATGAGACAATAAGGGGTAGATTCGCTCAATCCTGTAAGTCAAGAGTGTTTGAAGCTGGGGTGCTCTGAAACAGCCATACAGATATCCAAAAATTGTGAAGATCGGCACTCCCAGTCAGTTAAAAACAAAATTTTAATCCATTAAGTTAAAAACAGGCAGAAGTAAAAACAAATGAAGGAGAGGAGCACCCCCTAACGCGTTTCGCGCTTAGGGCGCTTAATCAGCATAATCTGAATGTTTTTAACTTAATGGATTAAAATTTTGTTTTTAATCGACTGGGAGTGCCGATCTTCACAATTTTTGTGTAAAGGTAATCTACTGGAATCAATGAGATGGCTATGGGAGTGTCTACAGGAGCATGTTTCTGTTACTAACTTGGAAACATTTGTGGCCAGTTCACTTCAACTGAATTCCTGATACAGTACTGCCATTGTGAACAAGCCTTTAGCACTAGGTCACCTGATTCAGTTTTAGGAGAGCTTTAACTATATTTTTAGCTTGCAATAAATCAGTTTCATTATTTTGTATGGATCAAAATATAATTATTATTGTTATTTGTAGTTCATGTAGATTTTCCCATAGGTTAAAATAAGTCTTTGTCTGTTCAAAAATGAAATGAGAAAATTAAATTGCAAAGCAATGGCTCTCAAAGTCCCTTAAAGGACCAGTAACACCAGTTAAAGAAAGTTGGTATTTGAAGTATAATTTCTAATGTTGTTTGGTATGTGCTGTCTGTTTTTTTTTTTGTTTTTTTTTGCAATATTGCGTTTTTGACTTTACAAATCTGCAAAGCTACAAAACTGTACAAAGCATATTTTAGCACAAAATGGTTTAAGCCATATTAGCCCAGTTGAATAATTAGAAAGAAGAGTACTGTAGTATTAGACGATACTTTATTTGGACTGGCAGATATAGTCCCTCTTACTCAGGTCAGAGCAGTACTTTAGCATATTTCATCACTCTACAATGTTCACCTGCCTCAAGCTGGTAAAATTCTGTTTTTACAAATAGAGTTAGTAGGTCCTGTCACTCAGCCACCATCAGAAAATGTTTTCCTATCAAGGAAAGATATCCATATTGATCTGTAATAGAAAAACACTGAAAAATGTGCCGCTTTCAGCAGATCAATATTCATCAATTCATATGGATGGGAACACATTTTTAGCGATCCTTCATAAATCAGGGGAAAGTACAGGGAAATAGAAAATTAACAGTGAAAATAATCAAAACTGTTGAAATGGTCTTAGTAAATATCCTCCAAAGGGTTCTGTTGAATGGCACATGGACAAGTCTAGCACTCTTGGTTTCTCCCACTGCCCCGTGGCAAAGTGGAAGCTAAACATACATTTGTAAATTCATGAGAAAATCTATAAGCAACCTGTAATTGCTAACAGTGTAGGCAATTGTAAGTAAAATAGTTAAAAAGCAACTAGCGTAATATAAAATAAGATTAAATATCTTTCTTTTATTTTTCAAACTATACAGGGATAAAACTCAAATGCCTACAAAATACGATGAAGTGGATTTTATCAGCATTGTGTTACTTCATCAATCTTATAATTACCAATAATTGTTCTTTTCATTCTACTTTGAGTAGAAAAATATCTCGCACAAGCAACGGGTTAAATAAGATCTGGTAATATGATAAAAGGAGTGAATTAGAAGGAAAAAACTTGAAGTGCTTTGTTATCTTGCACTTAGTTAGCAAAGAAAATCAACATTAATAATAATAATAATAATAATAATAGTCCTTACTGTACAGGAGCTGATGCTGTCAATTTCTTGTTTGCCCAGAAAACCTTCAGTAATTTTTATAATGTTTGGGAAAGAGTCGATGAATTTCGATACATATTCATTCAGGGTGTACTCCTGAGCCGTCCACTTGACAGTTGATATATCCATCCTGCAATTCTGAAGTGTGAAAAGAAACTGTTATAGTCACAATGCAAGTTAAACTTACACTGGTAATGAAAGCAGGAAGTCACTGAGATTTAAGTATCACAATGAACAAAGAGGTGGAGTATGTTTATATATGATTACCAAGAAAATAAATTGTTGCAGTAAGGATATGCCAAACAAAGCGTCAGTTTCTTAAAGGCAAATATATACATAGTTTACATTTAATCTATTTTCCTATATTGAGCTAGTTTTCTTGTACACAACCTGGGTTCCCATAAGATATCACAGATTCCTCCCAAAACTTAAGAATGGAATCCCCAAAACATTAAATTACATTTTTAAACATATCAGTTACACTGCACATTTCCTATTTACTTTGGTGACTTACCCATTAGACCATCGGTATCAGCACTGGTAAATTAGGGCCCCCCCTTAGCAGTACTCATTGTCAGCAGTCCAGAACACAACATCTAACCCTAGTATTAATACTCTGTAAATGGCATAGCACTATCTAAAGGAATAGGTTGGAATATCTATATGACCACTAACAGAGCTTCTCATTCATCCAGAGCGGTACCTGTCTCACCTAACCCTGCCCTATACTTGCATAAGCTATTGTATCACCTCCCATATGGGAAGATATACACTTGCATCAGTGCAGTGCAAGATTGTAGTTATAGGTCACATGTCAAAATCAATGCTTTATGTTAAGTGGCCTGTTTATTCCAGGTGCTGAAATGCTAGCTGTGTCAGCCACCTACATATTAGCTACAGCAGTCTGTAAATTTGCAGATTATCAGTGGATTGGCCATGACTGTTGAGATCACAGTCCACTGAGCTGCAGCTTTCTGTGTGTAACGGATCTCAGGGAACACATAAGGTGGGACCATGGGAACTGGGTCACCACTAGAGGCACTATTGTGCATGCCTCTGAAAGAACTAATATTTACAGAACGTGAGAGTTAAAGATGCAAGGTGGTACATCTTTGGAGGCATTAAGGTGTACTGTGAACAAGTGCAGGAACAAGGCATTACTGGATACAAGAGCAAGATGTGACTTTGGGAGTAGAGTGGACCCTCTATACCACAGTGGAGTTGGTAGTAGTTAACACTGAGGTGTGGAGTTTAAAGAGGTCCATGTCTTTGCCCTGAAAACCCTATGAGGGGGTATGGCCTTTATGGTAGGGGACCTCCCAGGTCACAGCCCTCAGGTTAAGCATGCTGTTGTACATTGTATCTGGTTAAAACAGTTTTTCCAGCTATGGTACTGTTCATTGTAATAAAGTGCTATGCTTTTTGAGTATTTTTCTTGATAGAAACATTTACTGCATTCTGCAATCAATTCAAATTAAATTGATGAAATTAATTCTCTTTTTTTATTATTACTACAAGGGCAAAAGTGGTGTCTATACAACTCTGTTCCTTCCTACCTTCCTATCATTGCATTAGTAGAAAATATACTGGCCAATATAAAATATATTGTTTGTTTTCACCAATTTGCAGAATCTTCCAACCCCAACAAAATCAAAATGAACTTGCCCAGTTAAAGACTGGCTACAATTCAGTAAAGGCCACTGGGAAAAAGTGTTCAGTCTCAAACCACACAAAGATCTGTTTGTTTGAAACTCGAAATCTCATCCTAATTCCTCTACATGCCTTTTTTTTTCTTTCAAACAATACCTCACAGAAAAGCCCAGATTTCCACAACCCGGATTGGTCAAAGAGAGGAGAAAGGATATATTTGCATGTCAAAGAAGCTAATTCTCATTGAAATTCCTCACATGTCCAATTTAATAAAAGAGCTAGGGGAAAAAACATAATGAAGGAACAAAGTTGAGGCAGTCAAACATATTTAAACGTTGACCAAGTTCTGAGGAGAAAACCTTTGGTTCCTGTGTCTAGAATATGATTATGTGATAGATTTAACAGAATGATCATGGAAACATCACTTCACCATTGCAGCTCTGGAAAAAAATCATTTGTTTATTGATGTAGCAGAGGATCTGTAACTACTTCTAATTAGAGAGAAGCTTTGCTTACCAGGTAAATGTACCCTTGACATAAGTAACATTTATTAACCAAAAACAGATCAGAAAATTAATATTAACATGTTAGAATTTGAAGGATTGTGTCATTTTTAAGAGACATTACATTTAAGAAAAATATAAAACTGATGAGGTATATCAAGGCTGTCATGATTATAAGGAAACAATCTGAAGAGATTTTAAAGACTGTCATATCAAGGGAATATGGTCTTATAATACATTGTATATTACAAAAAATAATTGTCGTATCTTTCCTTCTGAGAGGGATTAATATCCTGTGTGCTTTAGTACATAGTATCCTATTAATATCCTGTGTGCCTTGGTAC
>WMED01025387.1:0-11029 GCA_019650415.1 Pipa parva
GCCTGCCGCGGACCGGCTGGAAAACACCAACGGCCCGGTCCTGGTCCGCGGACCGGCGTTTGGGAAACGCTGATCTAGACAGCCAGTAGTAGGATGTGGAGGGATGCAGAGGGATGCATTGTGGCCTTTATTAAATAAAGGATGTAAGGAATTCTCTACAAGAATAAAATGATCATACCGAACTGTAAATGGATAGAAACTATTTACTAAAGAGTGCTAACATGCTAACATGGAGCGATGTACATGCAAAAAACAGGGTCGCTCACAGAACAAGAAAAATATGTAAAAGTTACATGTTAGAAAAAAATTACTGACTGTGTGTTTCTTAATAATCAAATTGTCATTTATATGTAAATGTGCTTAATTCATACATTGCCGGCTTGCACTATTGTATAAACCTCCCAGTATGTCTCCTGCTGAAATTTTGTTGACTTTCTCTGCAGGATTATCTATTATATTATAAAGTAGTAATGACTGCTCAGATGTTATACGCCATTAAAGGGGAACTCTAGGCTCATTAGAATAGAGGGTGATTCTAAAATGTGGGTTTGAAATACTCCTAACTGTGCTTCTTCACTCCAGTGCCGACCTTCATTTCTTCACCCAACTACCATCCTCTTCACTATTTCCTGCTAAATATTAGCAAGCTGAGCAAATGCAGTAGCAGAATTCTGCTCCGCTTCATCATACTCATATTTTATTTACACAATTTAGAATATTTGGAGCAAAGATTAAATATACAGCAAATAAATGTAAATGTATTCCATGGTAATGGGTAATTAGTGATATGCGAAGTATATGTTTGCACTGGGTGCTAAGGGGCTTATTCACCAAAGTGAGAATTTGACTACCAAAGTGAATTCTCGTTACTTTGGGCAGCTATGCTAAAATTCTCTACTCCTTATTCACTAAACAGAGGATTCTCATAGTGAAGACGTGACTGCATCAGTAGCCATCTCTTGTGTAGTGTAGTTAGTCAGACGGATCCCTGCCATCACTCCCTAATTACCCACTTTAATCTGGCGTACAACTGGCGAATGCAACATAATACAACTTGTCAAATTTGCTACTGTAACAGACTGCGATGCTTGAAGAATAGTCGCATTGCTTGTGCGCGCACATGCTCTGTAATTCCGCAGATGTTGTAGGCAGTGAAATTAGTCTCAAAATCGCCACAATGCAGAGTTTGCTGAATATCTGAACATGGGGAAGTAGCAAATAAATGTGAATTCCCACCACTACACAACTATTCAACCTTTCATGAATAACCCCTTCAATGTTTATTATTCTTTTGAAAAGACTTATAACCGAATAGTCTATTTTACGTTTAAATGACCGCCAGCTGTTTAAGCTATTCTGCCTACCTTGTTTCATGACTCATCTTTGGGAATCCAGTATATTACAAGGAGAACCCACATTATTATAATAATTTATAAATGTCTTTGTAATTATAGCATTCTCGCAGAAGGGAATTGATACGTAGCCAACAAAATCTTTTTTTTTTTTCCACAAGAACCTTTCAATACTCGTGTAGATTTTCCACATTAAGCTTTAAAATAAAATGTTTGGTTAAAACACGAAGGCTATTTAAAATTCTCACTTGACCAATCATCTACAGTAGACCCAGGTGAAGGAGGGAACTGAGCCAAAATCAACAAACTAAAGCACAGTTTGCATGTTTGCAATGAAAAAGGGGGTAATTTTATAGGCATCATGTTGGATATAGAGTTAAACAATGATGTTGATTTGTGAATAAGGGTTTTATTAAAAACAAAAGCTTGACATTTGTCAAAGTGTGAATTTTACTGTTGAAGTGAATTTGCATCACATGAAGTCGTTACCCCCCCCCCGATAGTTATTAATTATGTTTAATAACTATGCATTTAGGGGGTTATTCACTAAGGTGCGAATTCGACTGTCGAATTCTCAAACAGCGGATTCCCATAGCAAATCCGCTACAATTTCACCATTGTAAAGTCTCAACAATTTTTTTAATGTTGAGATTGCGACAATTTTCCCATAATAAAGTCACGATTGTGACAATATTCTCATTATAAAGACATGACAGCGACAGTAGCAGCCTATTGTGGCTGTCTTTATCTGGAGAATTCGCACCTATACGCAACACTTCGGACTTTAGTGAATAACCCCCCTTAGTGAGGAAGCAAACATTGCAAATGTGATATCTTGCATAGTGTGGTGTAGTTAGTCGAAAAGCAGTAGGATTGTGGAGGGATGCGCAGTGATGCAAATCCTCACAATGTCCCACTATCTTTATTAAGTGAATAATACATCCTTTTCAAGGTCACCGTATCTCTACTTCAAGTTGTTAATTTGTGCATATGTACACAAAGTGGTGCAAGGATCTCCATAAATCTGCAACTGTCATAAGCATTCAATTTCAACATAAATTCACCACATCGCAGAGTCTGACTAATATGTAAAGATGGGAAAGTGGCAAATCGGACCTTTATGCAACTTTTAGGACTTTTATGAATAAGCCCCTTTTAGTCTCTATAGACCCAATAGTGCTCATTATTTTCACATTTATGTGGGGTATCATATTTTAACAGGAAATTGTGGGAGACTGGAAGGAAAGCGCAAGAAGAAAAAATGGCACTAAGTGCCTTATCATAAAATAAATGAATCAATGTGAAAATCCCCAAAACATGTACCGGATAAATAAGTGAGGGAAGGGTTGTGTGTTTAGTCCTACTGAGACACATCTGTGAGAAACCCTGTCCCGTACAGGGGAAGCTTATACAAACATTCATACATTTCTTTTTTTTTTTGCAAGCATTAAATCCCTTTAATATGGTATTACTGAAACTGTTTTAAAGTTTATTATCAACTGTTAGATTACAAACTTCACCTGCAGTTGATACACCCACTGAGTTTAGTTTGTAGTTATAAGTAATGCTGCAGCAGTGCAGATCTTCCACCAGCTGTTGTTTGCTGTAACCCTGGGGGAATTGGCTATGTTTAGTGGCTATTCCCCCTTATACCAACATCAAGGTGCATGACCTCCGCCATGACACATACATTATGCTATAAGCAGGTAGGGATGCTCACTGCTATGTATTTGTAATAATAAGCAGAGGACAATATTCCTGAGCTGCAACAAATTGCTCTCTGTTCTGATCACTCTCCTGTGAAATGTTATTTTATTTAATATAGTAGTTATTGCGCATGGATAACACTGCAACATTTGTTAGTAAGCAGTGGGTCCTTGGGATCAGCCTAACTGGCTGTCAATGGATGTCTCAGTTCAACACTGAAGGCAAACAACATGGCAGCAGGCAGGAGAATTTTGAAAGCCGTAAACTCCCTCTTGCTATATATATATATATTCCTCCTTTCCCTGACTATTTATTTTAGAAATCCAATTAAGCCCCCACTACACAACCGGGGAAAAGTAACATTTACGTCTCTAAATCTTCCATTTAGAAATAAACCTATTTCATTTTTAACATTTCCATAAACAGCAAAGAGCAATGTTATATTGGGGTGGTTTTTGCAGCACATTGCTTTTGGCAGTGGCAGTGTTCAGGTCACTAGAACACTGATCAGAAATACCAGCATTGATACTCCCCACCCAAAACACTGCTGTGTGTCTGCAGTTTTCAGGCAGATGGGAGTTGCCTGGAACATTTTGTCTTTGTGAAGCACTCCATGTAGCATTGCCAAAACGAACAGTAACACCAAAAAATAAAAATGCCTAAAAAATAATACAAACGTTTGTAATAAAAATGCCTCAAATGCATTTGTACTTACTATATAATCAATTGGTACTTCCAAAATTTCTAAATTGTGCATTGAAAAGTAAGATATTTCATTATTTAGATTTAAGAAAAGGGCTTTAGGCCCAGGTTCACACTGGTATATGGTGCGCATCATAAAAATAAACCATTGCATTTCCCTGGCGTATTTACATATAAATGAATAGCGCTTCCGTGTCACTTTTCTTCGCTGTGTGACTGCTATTGTTCAATTCCTGTTGCTACTAATCCCGTTGCATTGTTTGCGTATATGCTTGAAAAAACACAAGAAGAAACGTTCTGGCACATGTTCCTCTCTATGAAATGCAAGTGTGACACTGTATGTGCAACAGTCATTACTTTAATACTGATAGTTAGTTTTTTTTTACTAAACTCAGGATCTACCACATTTTTCTGACTATAGGATGCACCAGAATATAAGAAGCACCACCAATTTTTAGAGAAAATTAGGTAAAAAAAAAAGCACACTCAAATACACCCACATAAGAGCATACAATGACACACTCACACTATTTCCATGAATGCTACATTTATCAACACAGTCTCCCAGTCTGATATCGCCAGTTAGTAAACTATGCAAAACCTGAAAGACTTGTCAGATAAGAAATACAAACAAAACAAAAATGTTTGAAATAGGAAGAAAAAAAAACAATAAGTTGGCAAAATGGTTAAAAAAAGGTGTAAAACAATGTAAAACTACCGGGGATTACTGCTTTTTAGTGCGTTTCACCTTCGATAATATCCCCTTGGAGAGTTTAAAGGAGAACTAAAGCTAAAAAAAGACATATTAAAAACTTACCTTATATTAAGTTGAACTGTTGCAGCTTCATCTGTACAGTAATTTCTCTTTACCGAGGAAGACTTCACAGCACTTAGGCTGACACAGGAGCCAGTGCAAAACTCCGCCCACTTATCAAATCGGTGGTGCAAATAGGTTTCAACATCATAATGTTCATTGTGGGGCCACAGAGAACGCTCCCTGCAATGAACGTGATGATGTGTGAGCCCTTTCCATACATCAGCAGGGCTTTGTGTTGGCTCCTGTGTCAGCTTAAGTGCTGTGAAGTCTGCCTCGGTGAAGACAAATTACAGCACAGATGAATCTGTGACTGCAATGGTTTAACTTAATACAAGGTAAGTTTTTAATGTCTTTTTTTTAGCTTTAGTTCCTCTTTAAAGCAGAGTTTTTACTATAAGTTATCCTTTTATTGCAGGGCAATCTGCACTATTGCATTTCAACAACTTATTCTTAACCTGTACTAACCTTTACAGAGTATACCCTGTATTGCACGATTCAATGTTAACCAACACTTTGCCTTTAACAGATACATGTAATTGTCAAAACAGTTTAAATCATAATAACAGAAAGATTACAGAAGGCAGACTATTAGTGAAAGGTACGTTCAGCAGGTGTAGGTGCTGTAAATGGCGTGGGCATCACTAGTTTGGTGTAGTTAGAGTCCCAGTTACCACCTTACTGGCACCTTCAGCAAAGCTGGTCCCTGTAGGAAGCTGCGCACATGCACACAGCTCTGCCCACCTGTACTCTCCTTCCACTGTACCGGTACGTAATCATGTCTGTCATTACTGCTGGAATTGTCAGATTGAACCAGCAACTGTGCATGGGTTTGCAACCTTTAAACTAGAAGACACACCATTTTTTTAATTTTGTTTTTGCCATTGAAAAAGTGCATCTTACAGTCCAAAAAGTACGGTAGCAACAAAGTAGTGGAATTTAGTATTGTTAATGTACTTTACTTTAGCCATTTACAGAACATAAACTTACTAACACTCTCACACACCCTCGCTCAACTTATTGTCCTGGAATGTATTGGTTCACAGCACTGAATAAGCTGCCTATCTTCCCACAAGCTTTCTTTGTAGGAAATCCTTTGCTTGGGTTTAGGATTCAGCTAGTTGAATTTGGCCTTAATTCTCCATATCTGCTTATGGACCATAAATCTCAGTTCTGTTCCTACTATTCTTCTATCACTATTGCAGTGATACTGGAACACACCTATACATAAGAGCTCTTACCTGGTAGTTGTATGACGGAACAATGTGCGCTAGGCATTGATTGGACACTCTTGCAGTTCATATGGTCTTTTTGTCATATGACACAGCCCACATGCATTGTATTACTGTATATATGAACTAGTTAGGAAAGACCCTGTGTGACCCACCCAGGACAAAGAAAACCAATATGCACCTGGGAACTAACTGAGTGTTGAAGATATAGTTCAAGTCCTGAAGACTGATATTTTTCTGAACTAGTTTTTATCTCAAGCACTATGAAAATGTAAAGTTCATTTGTTTAATTCTGTATGTGTGGTTTGTAAAATAGATAGAAGACAATTAATCTTTATTCTTAAAGCATCCTGGTGTCAGGGTATTACTGGAAACTGGACCCGATGTGGTACCAAGAAGCACTACTAGCTGGGATGGAAACCTCAATGCTCTGGTGTTCACAGATGCCCTTTTGGAACCCCTGAATTACTGCTGCAGAGAGAGACACTAAGGCACCAGAGCAACCCATTAGGAGTGTGCAAGAACCAAACCAAGGTACCAGGGAATATAGCAATGATCTGGTCAAGAGAGCCAGATCAGGAAAACCAGGAATACAGATAAACATAGTCAGATGTAGCCAAAGTCAGGGATTCCAGAGAAACAACTAAGTCCAAAAACAAGCCAAGGTCAGTAACACAGGAAACAAACAAGCACTTCTGTGACACTTCACAAAAAAAAAAGATCAGCTTGAGAAAACACTAGAGAAAATGACCTCGTATTTATTGGCCCGACTAATGAAAAACAATTAGCACCAATGTACTGAACAGCTCCCCAGAAAACACAAGCTTGCAGCGAAAGCTTGAATGGAGTAGTAGTGGTTGAGCTGCTACATGGAGTGCAGCAGGCTACTAGTTCAACTCTGGTCACTGACACAGCCCCACTGATGAGAGGATTTCCTGATGTTAGGGAGACACTATTTTGTTGATTACAATTCCAGGCTTTACTGAGGCCAACTAAGGAGCAATAAATAATAACACATCTGCTATAAAGATAAAGAAGCTATATGTAAAGAGATATGATGATTTTACAAAAGTCATAAAGCAGCCCTCTAACAAAAACTTTTATACTCTCAGAGATTATATTTGTATTATTATTTGTCAAATAAACCCTACAGGCACTAAACAGTAATCCTTAAAGTTATGGCTACCATATTTCTAAAAATAAAAATATACTTCACAGAATATTATGCACCGAAGTGATATTAAAAAAACTGGGTCCATGTCCCTAACTAAAGGGTCTCACAATCTAACTTAACCTGCCCTAGGGGTCTTACAGTCAAATCTACAACTTATCCTAAAACCACCAACATCTTCTACTTGCATGAGGTTAAGGAAGCCACTAAGAATTGGTGGTAAAGTTCTTTTTAAGTGTCCCCTTAAACCGGTGAAAAAAAAATTAAAAATATTATCATTAACCTGCTAAAGTCCTCTCTGACCCATAAAGCATTTCTAAGTAAGCTCATGTCAGTGATGCCCTTTCACCCACAAAGTAGCTCAATGGAAATGAATTACTCCTCAGCCATGACATAGTCCATGTAAGACCATCATCTTCTTGCTTTATCTGCTGTAGTCCAAAGGGTCTTAATCCATTGTTAGTAGCTGTACTGCCATTGTTCATGACTAATACTGGGGTGTGTTCCCTCATGCTCTGGCTCAGAGTGGGAGGGATGGGGACCTATTGACCCCCGCACATACATGCATTATTGCAGCCGTTAGTGAATGCCCTAATTTTCAGCTAATTTGGATCTGGCATAGTGTCACGTACTAGTTGACTGAATGTTGCTGAATATGAAATGTAAGTAAAGTTCTGTTTTTGTGAATCTACTCTATAACAGGCTACTCTGGACATTAATGAAGTACCCTTAAATCTCTGGCGGCTCCTACTGTGTACTTTAGCCATTCATTAATTTCATAATCTGTAAATGCAAAGGGTTTGCAACAGCAGAAACCAATCACTTGCCAATAAATATCAGTCAAAAAAAAAACAAAAACCCAAGGACTTTCTTTTACCCTGGTATATTTATTTAACAGAAAAGTAATTTATTATTTGAGATCACAGCAAATGGCTCTATGTAAAAAAATAATAATAAAATAAAATACCATGTCATGTCATGTCATATCATAACAAGAAAAACATTTTAGATGTGACTGTAACATTTTGTACGTAAAGTATACAGTACAGTCATTTTAAAGAATAATAAACTTAAAAAAATAAGAAAAGGAGTGCATATTATTCGATTATTTTCCCTTTCTGTGATAACCTGTGCTTTTTAGGAAATACTTTGTTTATAATGACTATATTTACAGTGCGGCAATCATGTTTTTCATTTAATTTAATCATAATTTAAACGAATTATTACATTAAACCTAACATTCTACTTAATCATTGTAAAGGAGTGCCATCATTTAAGCTTTTTAATTGTAATCTTTAAAGTACTTTACAAAAGGAGGAGCAGGAAGTTCTTTGTGAATGCTATAGATAGGGCATTGCTTGTATTCACAAGGCCAATCTTCCCAAGCATAACGTATCCCAGAAACACGTGAGCAGCCTTTAAAACGCACAGTAACTTTATTAGTACATACTGAATCCACTTTTGCTGAAAGCCAACCAAAACCTTCCTTTCTGTTCTCATAAAGGGAACTGTCACAAAGAACCTGGAAAAAAAAATCATACACAGTTGAAATAAATATATATAATATTTAATTGAGATATTACAACTGGCAAATGTGAACTTTCCAACATTCTTAGGGGGAAGCAGGGCATAGGCTGAACTAAACGCTAAAACTGGTAAACTCATCTGAGAATTAATGAAGTATGGAGCGCCACCTGGCACCACTGCCCAATTTTAACTCTGACGAAAACCATCATTGTACACAATACTGAAACAGTAAAGAATAAAAGCAGGGTATATTTTATTGAACAGAAAATGAAAATGACAATTTGCCCTTTACTTAAGGGATATAGGAGACATCCCATTCCTCCTACTTACTAAGCTATGGCAAGATTCAAAGCATTTTCAGGTGAGAACAGTACTATTATATACCAGAAAATATCACTGAAGCTTGCACAACCTTCAAATTGGAGTCCACGGGGTTTCATACACCAACTCCAAACTAGCAGCATCGCTTTTGCTTACATTAATACTTTAATTGTGTTAAAGACAGGTGACAATACATTCAGATTCATGACATTTTCTTGATGTGGGTGCCCATGGAAACATTAAGTGAAATGCTGGGTATAATGCAGAATGAAATAAAATAGGGAGGTACTGTGGTAAAAATGGTACTGCATTATAGTAAAAATAGCAATCAAGGTATATCACAATTATATCACTAGATTATTTTGCTCCCTTGGGAAATTGGTTATAGATACAAAAAACAGTTTAATCAAGTTCAGTTTATCTAGAGAAAGATGAAAATTACATTTGTTACTGTTATTAAGATATGTTAGGATACATTTAAGTAGAATTTTTTCAGGTCACCCAGGGCAGGGGTCGGCAAAGTGTGGCTCACAAGCCACCATGTTGTGGCTCGGAGCGCATCTCACAGGCCCCGCCCATGACATCCAACACTTCTTCTGAAGGCAGGTCATGTGGTTGGGAGAAGTGCGCTCCTCCCTCTTTGTAGCTTGCAAAAAAATTGTCACTGCTGGAGGAGTGAGAGAAATGGCTTTGGTTTGCCGACCCCTGACCTAGGACACTGACAGCTTGATTTAAGCTGCACTTCACATCATCTGATAAATGCCAATGTTACAGTTATATCACCATATAACTGGGAGAAATAACGTAAATCTAACTAAAATTTAAAAGCAGACAAAGGGAGGGCAGCAACAGCAGCAGACTTTCCACAGGTTGGATTTACAAATTCAGACTGTCAGTATATACATGATTGTTCGTCATGCTTGTAGCCTATATACAGTACTGCACTGTCCTATGCTTTATACACAATGCTGTAGGTCAGCTACTACAAAAAAGGTGAAACTAATCAAACAGGTCAAAATGACCTTTAGAAATTTCCACTATAGTGTTGGAAAGCTGCAACATGAATTATACAAAGTGTTATATAAAAAGAAGTAACTTAGCGGTCACTGTATTTTATGCTGCTGCTGAGATGCAATTTAATGATTTGCCTGCGTGTCTGTGTTTCCAGACTAGCTATGCTTTCTGCAAATGAGGCCCTTTGTTTTACCCTCATTATTTATAAAAAAAAAAGTCATTTCTCTTACTGAATTCTTACCTGGAAAATGCTGTCATTGACATTTTTTATCAGCAGTTTTTGATCATATGTAATATTTATGTAGGATTCTTTATCAAAAACATCAAATCTGACAGGAAAGGGACCCTGAAAGGCAACATTTTTTTCACCATATGCAACAGCTCTGGCTCCCAAATACAATCGGTAGGCAACAGTTTGTTTATCTCTGGGATGAATACTGAAACAAAAATTTAAAGGCAAGTATTAGACAGTTCTGTGAAATAGTACGGGAATTTTCCAGGAAATTGAATTTATACAAAAATAAATAATTATGTTGTTACAGTCTAGGTACTACTGGCCCACCAAGGCTAGAAATTTGCAGTGGCAGGGCTTGTCAAGTCAAGGATGAGTTGCCAAGCAAATGATTTAACATTAATTAAATGGGGTATATTTATCAAAAAGTAAAAAAAAAATAATTCTGCACCAATAAAAGATGCTGACAAAAAAAAAAAATTCTGCAAAATGTTGTGAAAAGGTCAAAATGGTCTTAATAAATATCCCTCATATAGTATGATAATTCTGATGTTCACAATAATATTTCAACATATGTGGGACTTTGGGATCAACCTCTTTTGTGAATTCCAAGATGCCTTTATCACACACACACACATTTTATATATATATTGCAATACTTGGCAATACCTTTTTTATTTTACTAACAGTCAGTTTAAATAGACAAGCTTTCAAGCAGTCTGTCCTCTCTTTATCAAGTATTGCTTGTGACTTTATAAAGGGAGGATGGACCTCTTGAAAGCTTGTCTATTTAAACTGACTGTTAGTCCAATAACAAAGGTATCACCAAGTATTGCAGTACTCATTTTTGTTGCATCTGTGGACTAACACAACCACTCTAACCCATCCATATTATATACACAGCGCTGGCCAAAAGTATTGGCACCCCTGCAATTCTGTCAGATAATACTCAATTTC
>WMED01025389.1:0-11028 GCA_019650415.1 Pipa parva
TTATTATGGCGCTCTTCACTTCCTCCCCGCCGCTTCTTGATGACATCATCATCTTGATGCTCCAGAGGTGGAGGCAAACAGCGCTGTAACTGGGAACAGACTGAGCCAGGCTGGGTACGAGGTAGGTAGGGGAAAGGAGGGGGCGAGCACCAAGATTGCGCCCCCCTCCTGCACCTGCCTCTACTCCTAGTCCCGGCCCAGAACGCCGGGGGCCAGGTAAAAGGCCTCAGGGGGCCGAATGCGGCCTGCGGGCCGTAGTTTGGGGACCCCTGCCCTAAAGTATCATTAGAATGTGTGCGAGTGATCTGTAAGTTAGCTGCTTGAAGCAAACTGGCTGGTGATTGTTGGGTTGGATAAACAGGAAGATACAAATAGGTGTGCATCAGTCTTTTAATATTAGAAATGTAGGGTAAATTTTATACCTCTGAGGCTGCTGTGGCTGAAGTGCTGCCTCTTGTTCAAATCCCTCCTTTCATATATATAAATTTAATTTTTTTTTTATGAAAAAGAAGTAAATAAAAATACAATAAATACAATAGTACATATATACAAGGGGCACAAAGGTCTGAGTCCATTAATGAAAATACTTCTGTTTTTATTTCTAAACATCCATACGATCAGCATACAATGTAAGTGAAAAGTAGAATATAAAGTAATAACGACAAGAATCGAAAACATTATTCTATTATGCTCTGTCCTCTATTTACAGAGAGCTTTCAAGCTGTCATGCATTTAACAAGTCTGTAAAAACCTGAAGTTTCATCTTAACCAAGCACTATTAGAAAATGTTTTCATTTGGTACAGATGGAACCAGATGCGTGGAATAATCCCCTTATGAATGGCAGGTGTTTAATTGATAATAATCCACAATGCAGTAGTCCACAAATTCCAGCAGTTTGGAGTGTCAAATTTACTGTACAGGTTGCTTCTATACTATAAATGGAGTCTTGTAATCTAGAATATTAAACAGACTTCTGTCTATATGTCGATGTGGATTCTAGATTATTGAGATTTTTATGTAAATGAACAGAAGGACTGCATGCTGATCATAGGTGTGCGCAGGCCATTTCATTAAGGTGTGCCATTAAAGAAAAAAATCTTAAGGCTAGGTTCACACTACACTAGCATTTTTATACGCTGTGTATCATCCTGTGTGCTGCCAGTAGGGCGTGCCCCGGCACACCAGGCACACCCTGTGAGCACGCCTATGATGCTGATATAGTGATTGCAATGGTAAGTTTGTTCATTGGAAATCTTTTTTAGCTCCTGATATACCAGGATTTTGCAAGTTAGAAAATAATAAGACTCCAATATTTAATTCTAAAATGTAGCCTGCTCGCCAAGAAAGCCTTACCTGTACAAAATATAAGCAGAAGCAAATTAAAACAAAATGTCACCAGTGGAGGTTATGAGATAATTTTACGATAACTCAAAACCATTCAATTCTGACAGCTATGCCTAGAATAAAGTGCAGAGTGAAAGGAATCGCAGGAGTCAGAGGCTGAATGGCTGATTACCATTACAGCCCCAAGTGTTCTGGATTCCATGGGACACTCCTGTTTTTTTGGGTCACTGTCCCCAGGTACCAAGTCCCTTCCCTCTCCCCTGCCCAGTATCCCACCAGCTCCGAGTCAATCACAGCAAAGTATATGCCCACTGATTGGCCAGGCGCTGGTGTCATCACTGTCACAGGAAAAGTGCACTGTCCCACTGCACCTCCCACTGCTTGGGAGCTATATATTACTTATTGAACCCAAACTAGTTTTAAAATCTAATATCTACAAGGTCATGAAATTAAGATCGCAATACTTTACAACATTTAATTTAATTAATAATTCAATATATAATATAAAATCTTCAAAAAGCAAAAAATTGTTGTGCATTTACCTCTAAATCTTATTCTTAAATTCCTACTTGCCTTAATTGTATTCTGCAAGGAAAAATACAATCATATCTTGACCCTACGAAACAACTATCATGGATAATTATTTGTCAGGACTGTATTGTGCAGCCTCCTGTAAACTCCTAAGACCAGACAGCTGTCAGTGCAAGATCTCTTTCATGTTTAAATGATCCTTGCAGATTTGAGTTATACATAATTTGGAACATAGGCTTCAATGGGGGGAGTCAACTTCCATCTGCTGGAATAATGGCCTGCAGCAAAAATTACTGTATGACTGACAGCTGCAGGCACCAATTTCCCAATGGAAAAATAGTTAGTAAAATATATGGTTAAAAAATATTTAGCAGCTAAACAGAACAAATGCTGCATATCCAAGGCGGAAGATTAAATCAACAGCACCCCTTTTGTAAGAAAAAACTATTATTAAGTATATTGTATATTTAAGGGGGCAATTTAAGCTACCCAGACACTTTTAAATATACAGATTCCCTTTAAATATGAAACTGATAAATGTATTTTAAAGGTTATTATTGCAAAGCATTAACTGCTGTGCATTTAGAAACTTTCAGCGTCTCGTTCTTGTATTGCTTTGATTCAGACAACTGTTTTCTGAAAAATATAAAACTTACATGCATGATATAACATGGCAATCAGTCACCAAGCTAATCATTTAAACTCATCTTGCATTTTAAGAATATGTTCAGAGTGAGCTCAGGAATGTTTTATGATTGTTACATTGGAACTACCATGTATAATAAATATACATGTCTGTATTGTACTTGTTTTGCTGAATTGTACAGTGCTGTGTAAATTTGTGGCCCTTTATAAATAAAATTATACATACATACATACACTAGGTTCAGGGGCAGTTGCTCTAAGACTGCAAGGGAAGCTCAGCTTCCCCTAAAATGACAAAAGAAGTAAGTGATCAAATATATACAACAGTACAGTATGTACTTTTCATTTCCTCTCACCCATTCCTGCAGCTTCACAGTGCTTTAAACAGTGTGGACACTGAGCTTCCACAGAGTTCAATAGCAAAGCAAAAATGCAGTGAAACAAGATGAGTAATTGGATAAATGCTGGGCTGTGTCCCTCCCATCGGATTCTCAGCTTCTCTGGGTGTCTATGAGACAGTGGGCTGGCCTGGAAGCTCAGCTTCTGCATGCTGAATGAAACAAGATGAGTAATTGGATAAATGCTGGGCTTTGTCCCTCCCATTGGACTCTCAGCTTCTCTGGGAGTTTATGCGGCAGTGGGCTGGCCTGGAAGCTCAGCTTCTGCATGCTGATTGGATGATCTGTCTGAGGATGAATCCCTTTTTGACTGACAGTGAAATGAGCGAATCAGCAATCTTTCATTCTGATTTGCAACCATTTTTTTTTTTTTGTTCTTTGTAACAAGCTGCACATAATGTCAGACAGTGTGAATTTTGTGGACAGGATTTTGGTAAAGCCATTTGATAGTCTTCCCTATGAAGAAAAATTTAAACAGCTGGGCAGATCAACTCCTCAGATTAATTTGGTGCAAAAGGTGGGGAAAAGTAATAAGTGTTTTCAGTTGTCCTGGTATGACAAAGTGAGCTTCCCTTCCTTGAAAGACCAGCATCCACCACTGACTAGGTTACACAAGTTTGTAGTCACAAAGGAATTTCTTTGTTTTTGAAAGAACTGATAAGGTATGCAATGACCAGTAATTATAGGAAATACACCGACAATGTCATTAATTTCAAAAATGTTTTTATAACATTAAATTCATCATAATTTACCTTCAATGTAGATACTTCCATTTACAGCAATTACATCTCTGCTGATGTTTGCCATTCTAGATGAAAGTTTACCTGTTACATCAAAACTAATACGAATTTAGGTTGTACTAATGAAATAAATGTTTTATAAATATACATGTATTAAAAAATGTACCGTTAAATAGCACTTCTCTCTGTCATCTTCCCTGTCAGACCGAAGTTTCTTCCTGAGTTGGGTTGGGTGGGGCTAAATGATGACTGACATTACAGCTCTTCCAAACAGATTCCTTAAATTATGATCTAGCAGGGATCTGATTGGAAGAGCTATAATGTCAATCTATATTTAGCCACGCCCAACCAAACTCGGGAAAGAAAAGTCAGGCTGACAGGGAAGATGACAGAGAGATACTGTATAAAGGTACATTTTGTTAAAATACATATATATTTACAAAAACATTTGATTAGTAAAACATTTTTGATTCACTGTCCTGTTGCATAATAAAATTTGTGCTAATTAAGTGGTGGCCACATGGGATTTCATGACACTGTAGGAGAAGTAACCTCTCAATTCATCAATTTGTTCTCCCTTTTACATAAGTTATCTTTAATCCAAATGCCTCAAACTAGACTTACCAGCAGATGTTCTTTAACCTATTTTAACTTTTTTTTTTTTGCCATTGTCAAACATAACTATTTTTTTGCTTTTCTGCTCATAACACAAGTAATCTGCAGTCATGTTTTTACTATTGCAGATGACATTATTAGCTCATTGTTCTAATGTAATAGTGGACACCTTTATAGAAAGTCTTTTGGTTACTGTGCTTTAACATTCTGCACCTGGAGATTTTGGACTGAAAATTTGTATTGTGCTATACTTGGACATTGTAACATGAAGTAATCCTACCCAGTTAAGGACTGCCCCAAAGATACAGAACCACACACTAGAATTTAAAGACACAAAAGACCATGTCATGGTGAGAAATCCCATCTATATATTCAGACATCTGGGGGGAGGGATGTTTTAGTATCCCCTTCCTCAGGGAATCCAAATCAATAAAGACAAAATAAAAAGTGCTTATTTACCATGATATGTGTACATACAGTTTTAATTACTGCTGATTTTATGGACATAGCCACTGAAGGTACCAGGACAACAAGGACAACTCCTTTATTTTTAAACATGTAGACTTATTTACAGCTTGTCATGTTCACAAAACTACACACAAATTAGTTAAACAGTGAAAAAATATACATAATTAGACTATAGATAATAAGGGTGGAAAGAAAATATTGTAGAAATAAAGTATTAAAACCATATTAAATGTACAGTGGACGCAGCGGTACTAGTGCTTCAGGAGATAAAGTTTTAACTGTTACTTGAAGATAGATAAGGACAAAGCTTATTTTGGGTAAATCTGAATAAACTTTCAGTGATAGGGAGAAATCAGTGAGAGCTTTGTAGGTGAATCAGAGGCAAGAAGATATTTCTGCAATAAATGAAGAGGTATGTATTTTGGAGAAGGTCAGACTGCTATGTTTATTCTGAACTTGAAGTAGGTAAACCAGTTATCAAAATGTTGTAATAGTCCAGATGAGACAGAATTAGTATTAAAGACACAAAAGCAAATTTTAAAATGTTGTTTAGAAGTAAATAGGTAGGGTGCAGTCTGAAGTCTTATAGTTACATCTAAAGAGAAGGTTAACAAGAATAGGACGAGGTCATTGAATAAGCAAAGGGGTTGATTTGGAACATATTTGGAGATAAAACTGCACAAATTACCTAATGCATTACTAAAATCCTAAGTTTTTATTTAATATGGAAATGCACAGGGAGTCAATGTAGGCATGTACAGTAAAGGAGGGTTGATAATGGGAGACGAAGGGGTCTGGCAGCAGCATTACATTGACTTTTTAAGAGACGGGCAAGAAACACCAATAGTTATAGTAAATATGAAGGTTATGGTTGTGATATATTCTGGAAATATTCCATAAAGGTGTAAATGGCAAGATTTTGTGAAAAACGGGATTAAAGATAGAGCATATTTAACAGAATCTGGTGCAAACAGTAAGCCATTTATTTCAGGGGAAAACAAATGTGGCTTCCTGTGCTAGAAGCTGCACTCAATCCTCTGTCAGACTAGGAGAAAGTAGTAGAAAGACATCTAGACACGCGAGACATAATGGATGAAGGGGTTAGGACAAGAGAAGTAACTCTGAGTGTCAAGTATGTAGAGGTGTTTCTACAAGCCAAGGTGAATAAGATATACACTGCACGTTGAAAAAAAAAAAAAAAGCAGAGGTCACATAGCTTTAAAAGATCCTAGCTGGGAATTCTAGAAGTAAAGAGGTTTTATCCAAGATTAAGGCTAAATAGTAGAGAAGTGAATTCTACTGGTGAATTCACCCTTCAGTCAATGAGGCCCAGAAGGTTTGATAGGTAAGACAGGAGACATAAGAAAGCTGTGTTGTTTATGTCAAAAGAAAATATTCTGAGAATAAGAATCTGGTGTCAACAGCAGCTTAGCAATTAAGCAGACTATGTAATTCAAATGCTAATTGATCTTGAATGGACATTAAACCACAATTATTCATAATACATGTATATGAATTCTGAAATTAACTTTGATAGCTCTTCTTACAATAAAAATAATTTATATTGATAATGCACATATACATTCCTATCATAAAATTCAATTTTACACCAGTTAGACCAGCCTCTTTGACACTGCAGGGTCTGTTTTCTCACATCTCATTGGATTTTGCATCATGTTTTTTTAATTAGCTGCAGGTGCACTGAAAATCTTAATAAACAGTTGGTGATGAAATGTTACAGTACTGCCTTATTAAAGATATTCTCTTAAATGTATGCAATATTTAAAAACTATTTAAAGTAGGTCAATGTTAATGTTAGTGTTATTTCAATAGAATTTAATAAGTAGCAAACCAGACTGAGGAATGTTAAAAGGAGACCTAAAGCGAAAATATAAAAAAGAATTGTTAAAATACTTACCTTATACAGTGCTGACTGATTACAGTCACAGCATGATGAGCTGTGCTGTAATTAGCCAGCACCCGATGCTTATTTCACACCGCGCAGGCCGACTGAGAAGCCAGCGTGTAGCTCCTTGGACTTGATTCACTGGCTTCATACATTATCATGCTCATTGCAGGGAGCGTTCTCATTGGCCCCCGCAATGAACGTGATGAGGTTTAAACCATTTTTCACTTGGGGTGAAACAAGTTGGGAGGAGGAAGAGGAGCAGGAAGTATAAATTTTACACAGTTAGGTTCTCAATTCTGTATTGAATTGTGACAAATTGCCAATTTATTCAACAAATTCCAATGGAAGAAAAGAGAAATATGTAAATGGGGTCAAATGACAACAGGGGTCATAGGAGCTACTGATAAATTTAAGCCAAGGAAACTGTAGAGTAAATCCAAAATACAATTCATCCAAAACACAGCACTAGTGGGGTCCCTGAGTATAATAAAACTAATCATGCTTAGAGTTATATGTAAAATGCAGGGCAGGTTGAGATGTGTCGAAACATGAAAAGACACTGGTATTTCTGATAATGAGTACATCATATGTGGGACCTATTTATCAAAATGTTTAGCACTGTTACTCAAGAAACAAAATGGAAAAGGTCAGTTTCAATGATTTTTTTCAATTTGGTTTGTAAATTGGATACATATAAAATGTTTCTCAACCATATTGGCCAACCATCACACAGCAGATAAGGTTGTCATATGATAAGTACAGAAGATTTCTAATCATTCTGCATGCACTGAATATTTGAACACAAAATTCAAATTCCAGCTTTCGAGCTGAATTAGTTAATTATGGCTCTACATGGTAAAATATACAATTACTTGCACACATTAGATTTTTCATATATACAATTATGATGTTTTGATGCTGTACACACAATTCTCTGTCAGCAATGAATAACCATCAATACAAATGCATATGAATTCTAACAAAAATGTGGACATATTTACAAAACAGTGCCACTTAGTGGTAGCCTATAAGAATACATATAACCACAAGGACAATCTATACAAGTATATACTGTATACTGAAATAGACTGGCTATTAGGGACATAATGTATATATATTTATATTTGCAAAACAAACACATTCATGCATAACAGCAACAAATCATTAACAAACAGGTATATAGACCAATTTGGCCATATAAACAATAGTGTTCAAATTACAATCTCAATTCCATGTTCCAGTAATCCCCCAGAGGGAACGAATATTAACTGTGGAGCATTTTAACCTGTATATTTTAGTAGCCCCGGCTACTGTTTCGGACTTACATTGAACATGTATTATAAACAATAGTAACCCTGTTCTAATATCCTTAATCTCAACTACACTTTCTGTCTCTGAATCGAATTATTATAGATATAAAGACAGAAGACATGTCACAATAATGGAAGCTGGGTATAATGTGCAATTAAAATTTCTTTTCCCAAAGCAGAACTAAAATTTACTTGAATTTACCCAAATGTTTAAAACCATAATAGTTCCCTGTTAAAATGGTGAACAGAAAGGAAAAATATAAACTACAACAATAGCTGAAAATTTGCAAAGATATAATGGGGGTAATTCAGCATAGTGCGAAGTTACCTCCGGATCCTTTGCGTCAATTCGGAGAGGCTGTTATGCGCTCGCTGATGTCCTGCACGCGCACATCAGCTAACGCTTTAAAGGGATTCCAGTCTCGCGAGGCGACTCGAGTGGTCTCACCGAGACTAGAATCCCTTTAAAGCGTTCGCTGATGTCTGCGCGCAGGACATCAGCGAGCGCATAACAGCCACTGTGAAGTGATGCGAAGGATCCGGAGGTAACTTCACACTATGCTGAATTACCCCCATAGTAATTCAACACATTTAGTTAATTCTAGGCTATGAACAATCTCTTGTTATTCTTGTCAATATATTACAATAGTTCCTAGCCCCATCAATCAGATAGAAGTCCATGACAGAATGAGCAAGACTTCCAAATGTTCAACAGAATACATTTGAAGGGCCAAGTGTGATCATCAAAGGCTTCTGTTCTGCAGAATTAATGTTACCTTACCCTGAACCTCACTACTGAGCACAACCAATGTATAACCAAACAAGCATAAGGCAGCACAGTTCCACAAAAAGAGGGGGAATTATTAAGCCAGTAGATCTAGTAATCAAAGTGCAGTCTGGGAATTAAAAATGAACTATTTATTTCTATACATAGGCCTGATAACTTAGGATGAGCTCACATAAGAGAATTATTTTTTTAATATATTTTGACTCATGCCTTTTCCCATAGAGAGCCATTCTTAACCAGGGGTGACTTTCAGCAGTGATTTTATTCCTGCTGTAAAACTCACCTAAATGTTTCAAGGAAAAGTGAGCCACTTCCCACCGGTATCTGATTCACAGTGGAATAGAACAAACTATTTAAACACATGGCACATTATTCATTTTAGTCGGCAGAATGCTCTAGCTGTGACTGTCAGAAGCCAAATTAGGTCTACTCCATCTGTATATAATTACTGCATGTGTTTTATGCAAAATGTATCCCTAACACAAAACCACATAAATCCAGCAGATTCCAAAAACCTAGATAATGCCCACTCAACATGAATGGAAGAGTGTTGCTGCCACTACGTACAAAGTGGCAGATGAACAGGAATGCTTGCAGCTTTAACCACAATGACCTCCATTGTTCAGCCCAGCCATTAATGAATTTAACCTGTTGGGCATGGGGCATAACAGGTTGGCAAACAATTTAACACCAGATAGTCTATCCCAATAAAATTATTAGTAATATCAGCAGTGACATACTTGGGGTCAGTTGCCAGTCTTTCCAAATATGTAAGTTACTCATATAAGGGGCTCCACAGTAAATATCAAAAGTTCCCATGAGGCCCAAGACTTCAATGCAATATCACTATCACATGTGATTACTGCACAGTATATAGAAAATTATCCCTAACATAAATCTTACGATTCTGTTATACCACATTATTTGTCACATTTCCCAGTATTTCCCCTTCATACATAATGTCTTCGTTCTTATTATTACATATTATTGTTATTGCAGTTTCCAGAAATGTACATCTAACATATTTCTAATGATGCTTTATTAAATTGTACTGTACCTTACAGCCTTCGCATGTGATGACCCCATAATGAATCCCTGAAGATTTGTCTCCACAGATTTTGCATGGAATTATTTCAATTTGAGCTGCAAAATGAGAGTAAAGCACAGAGTTAATTATAAACTTGACCGAGAACAAAGGCAGAGATCTAAATGCACAGCTCACAATCCCATTCTACACTTTTTAAATGATAGCTGCTTGTTACCTTAAAATTTCAGTAAGTCGTGTAATATCCTGCAACACATATACTTGTATAATAAATTATTTTCTTTTAAATACAAAAAATATGAACGGTAGCAGCTTTCTTTATGCCAAATTTTTGGTGGAAGTCAATATTCTTAAGTTAAATCATGGAAAATATGTTGTACAAAGAGGTTCACATAACAAATGACCTCAAAATACACTTTGATATACAAGTTCCTGGCCCCTTTTATTATGGCCGGGGGGGAAGAAGTACATGACTTTTAGATCTGCACCTCTAATAAGGATTTTACTAGTCAACCATAAGAGGTACAAAGTGCAAGTGTATTTGGATAATGGAATTACTGAAGGCTGGGAGTAGTGCAAGTGCTGACTAACATGTTAGTTATGGAAAAATCAAGGATGATTTAACTGAAGTTCTCTATCCACTAACCATATTACCATATTTTTCGCTCCATGAGATGCACTTTTTTCCACAAAAGTTGGGGGGGGAAATGCTTGTGTGATTTATGGAGCAAGTGTTACTTTTCTTCAGCTGCTGTGGGGCAAGGGTGGGGGGTGCCGGAACGCCAGCCCCCTGTGCCCTGCAGAAGCTGAAGAAAATTCGGAGCACTGACCTTCCTCCAGTGTTCCAGTGAGCTGCCGCCTATCAGCACTTCTCCAGACTGAGTTAGGTTGAGTGTAACGGTGCTTCTTGGCTCTTGTCTGTTCTAATCACCATGGATTCAGCTGCTGTGCTAGTAGCAGCCGAATCCATGGCAAACAGAGCCGAAGGCACCGAGCTGCGCTAGTAGCGGCCCTATTCACAGTGGATTCAGCAGCTAGTAGCACAGCTGCGCTAGTGGCAGCCTAATCCACGGTGAATAGAGCCAACAAGAGCCGAAGGCGCTGAGGAGCGCTGTTGCGCTCAACGTAGCTCAGTCCGGAGAAGCACTGACAGGAGGCAGCTCACTGGAATGCTATAGGAAGTTCAGAAGGGAAGCAGGCAAGGGAGGGAGGGCAGGAAGGAGAGGGTGTGATGG
>WMED01025391.1:0-11028 GCA_019650415.1 Pipa parva
AAGAGCTACTTTGACACCACACCCTGGAATAAACCAGCGCTAACCCCACTGTGTTAAGTCGAACAACACTATTTGTAAGACAATACAAGCAATGCAAATCAGGTATTCACCTTCAAAAATAATACTAGATGGCAATACGTAACAATAAAAATGTTGGTGATACTGGTCCTTTAAAAGAAATTTTTTAAAAATTACCCAGAGGTTTGTGCACCATGTGATACCACTTTGAAATTATGTTATCTGCTCCAAAACTGCGTGTTACATGTTGTCACCATGTGATCACAAATGTATACATTTTAGCTTCCTACCTCCAACGCCTTCACTTTCAACTTGATGACCTTTCCCTCTCCAACCTCACAGCCGATAGGTTCAGTCCTGTAACTCCACCTCAAATAACACATCTTTATCAGTCCCACAGTTCCAGCCTCAAGCTGTCACCTACATTTCATTTATTTACAGGATAAACACCTTCAGCCCCATAGCTTCATCTTTACATCAACCGAGGCAAGAATGAAACCATCTAGTCTACAGCTATCTATTGGCAATGTTTCTCCAGTGCCACAGTCACTCCATATTCTTATCCATGGAACATTAACCTCTCTAATCATATAGAGGTCATTTTTATTTATACATAAATTCATTTACACACTAACCAAAATATTCAGTCATTGACTCACACACACACACATATAAGGATGTATATTAACAACATACTGGTTCTCTAACTTACCTTAAAGCACTCATCTGTAGCATACAGTTTTGCCATAGCACAGAGGGTTGCTGCATCCCCAGTTTCATCTTGTAGAGCAAGAGCTGCATGTCGTACAATTAGTCGTGAAGTTACTAATCGGGTTGCCATATCTGCTAGTTTGAACTGTAGGTACTGTAGGAAAAGGACAGCAAAAATCAGAAGGTGCAATGTTTGTGCAGCAAGACCAGAAATTCATGGCTCCAGTCACATGTGGGCCCCAATATATGGCTAAAAATAATTAAAGAGAAATTGCTTTGTGATTTTCCTTAAAAATTTGGAGGATCACAAAAATTATTTGTGCCAGTGATTCTTTTTTTGCATGGCTTCCTTTGTTAATTTCCAGCTATACTGGGGTCTCCTCATTGTCTTTCAGTGGGAGGGTACAATGAATGAGGAAGACTCCAGGGGTTATTCACTAAAGTCCAAAATGTTGCGTATAGGTGCGAATTCGCCAGATAAAGACAGTTGCTTTAGGTTTCTACTGTTGCAGTCACGTCTTTATAATGTTGCAATTTTATTATGGGAAAATTGTCGCAATCTTAACATTAAAATATTGCTACGACTTTACATTGGTGGAAATTGTCGCGGATTTGCTATGGGAATCCGCTGTTTGCACCTTAGTGAATAACCCCTTTATGGGGGGAATTCACCATTGTGCGAAGTGAACTCCGAATACTTCGGCTCACTTCGCACATGGTGCTATGCGCTCACTGATGTCTTGCACGCGGACATCAGTGAGCGCTTTAAAGGGATTCCAGTCTCGGCGAAACCAAAAGAGTCACCTCGCTGAGACTGGAATCCCTTTAAAGCATTCGCTGATGTCCGCGTGCAGGACATCAGTGAGCACATATCAGTCTGTGCGAAGTGAGCCGAAAGATTTGGAGCTCACTTCGCACAATGGTGAAGTCCCCCCTAGGTGTGATCTATGAGTCATGGAACAGACACATAATTAAAAGGCAGAACCGCAGAAACATTCTAGCTGTGAACGAACGCTTAGACTTGTAGTTTAACCACATCTTGGAGCTCTGCATTCTGAGAAAGTGGCTTATAAATGCAAAAAAACAATGAAAATAAGTTTGTAATATATAACGAAAAAAGGTATATTTATTAAAAAGTGACAATTACATAATGAAATAACTGTTGGAGGCTGGACTGCTCCTTCAGCAGAATAGTGTAGTGCATTTAGAAAGTCTTCAATCCATTCATTTTCCCCAAAGCTGTCATGTAACAACCTCATTCTAAAACAGATAATGTGCAATAAAGCAATTTGCAGTTTTTTTTTTAAATATGTGCAAATTTAGAAAAAAAACCTAAGATATGACATTTGCCTAAGCATTAAAATCCTTTTCTCATTTCGCTTTGCACATTTTGTAGTGATCACAGTCTCAAGTCTATTCTTGAAAATACTGCTGTAAGCTTGACACCCCAGGATGATGGGGACTTCTCCCATTCTTCTCTAAAGATATTCTCAACTTCCATTAGGTTGGATGGGCATAAAGGACATTATAATAAGTACTTCTGCACTTCATGTGGAAAAATCTGGCATTTTTGCTGTTAGGTTGGATTTGGTCATGGCCAACAGTCAGCAAAAAGACACCAGTAGTCGGCTGATTTATTTCAGGACATAGTTATGGTTTCAGTTCCTTCACTGTTCTTCTCATTGGGCATGAAGAAGGAATTTTACATTTATGCACTAGAAAATTCTTAAAATGATTCTGACTGCTTTCTCCTGTTAGGACACATGTATGGGAAAGCAAGGCTTAAAGTGTGGCAAAAGGAAGAAACTAACTATACAGGAGATACTACCTAGGCCCAGGCTAGGGTATTTCACTGTAATGTAAGCTAAAATGATATTGCGTCACCTTTTTTTTGCAATACAAACTACAAAATCTAGTAGAAAGTAATATTTTTTACCATTTCCCCAAGCACTACAAAAGTAGCTTCTCCCCCAAAATACCACATCTTACCAATATTTAAGTATTAAAGCTTTGATTATGACATTAATCCTCTGTCTGCGATGAAAAATGATTTTCTAAGACTCCTAAGTGACTACAGATTTTCTCGATGTAAAATCAGTACATTACGGTTAATGGCAACTGGTTATAATGATTACTATAGTTTTGAACTGACACATGTTGCCACTGTGCATAAAAAAATAAGGGATTTTCCACTGCGGCACCATGTAAGAGGATGATCGCTTCTGTGTCTAAGAGACCAGGCTACTAATTAAAGGAACAGTAATTTCCTTTATACAGTAAAGAAAGCCCTTGTAAGAATTTTACAGATAAAGAAAAATCCATTATGCCAACCACTCCCAGTTACACTCTTCAATATTTCCTGCACTCATGACAGTGACATATGCTCACAAGTCCAGAAAAATGAACCGTTCAGGGAAACACAGTTAAAACACAAGGGCACCATTGATAAATCCATCTGAAAATTTGGAAAAGGATGCATTTAAACACAGAGCGGTTACTGATTAGTAGAATGAAGCTAATTTGCTATGTTCCATTTAAAGGGGTAATTTCTGAAAAAAAAATAAATAAAGGTTCTCTCGAGTCTGAAAACAATGTTCTGCCATGCGCTGCAGTTGGAATTCTGAACATAAGACATAATAGTAAAGTATCTTACAAAAATAACTACTACATCTTTACTTAAAAGTTTTGAGAGAAAAGAGGTTTGTTAAATCAGAGCAAATAAAGTAATCACACATATAAAAGACAAGATACTCCATAAATCAAGCAGTGCCAAGTGCAACATTTGTCCCAATAAAGCACCTAAATGCATTGATGTATAGAAACTACCGCATGGCTCTTACCTGATTATTGGCTAGAGGTTCCCCGAACTGCTTGCGCACAAGAAGATGATCACGAGCCAATAATACCGAGGCATGGGCTGCACCAAGAGAACAGGAAGCTGAGGCAGAAAAAGAAATTAAGAACACCTGGTTAAAATCACACACTGGTAGCAAGTCTGATTAAATGACAACTAAACTTTACTTATAAATACCAACAAGATCATGAGCACAAATGATGTACCTCAACTCTTTCTGTAAATATGTCTTTATAACAATACAAAATTGTATCTATTTGTTTAGGGAGAGCTACTACGGACACATTGAAACATCATAAATATACTATTAATTCTATGAACACATATCAGTAATGCTAAAAAAAAACAACCTTTATTAAAAGGAGAACTAAATCTGTAACTGTAATGTGTACGTTGCACAATTTAGGAAATGCTAATTGTACACAAGAATGGAGCAGACGTTATTAAGCAAGAAACATGTATAATATCACTATGATGAACCAATGCTACAGCGATGGTTTGTAATGTCTCCTGATGTAGTAGAACCTCAAATCATGTAAGTCATCACTACACATGTGCAAACAGCGCGTGATGACATCAACCTTCATCTGTACCACCGATACCTGGTGACATCACTGTAGCATTGGTTCATCCTAGTGCTATCATACTTGTTTCTTGCTTAATAATGCCTGATTCACTCTTGTTTACAGTTAGCATTTCCTAAAGTATGCAAAATACATGTTACAATATCTAATTTACAGTTACAGTTTCAACAGTCCAGTTATTTTTCACATCCAGTTGCCACAGTTAAATAAATTATTTTTACAATACAAACTATTCACTAATTTTCATTAACACTGAACGTAGAGTAACTTTCCTGCAGAAACTCCTCTTCTTTTACCTTCTTCCTCTTTAGCGGATTAAGAGGGTTATTCACTAAGGTGTGAATTCGTCTGTCGAATTCTCAAACAGCGGATTCCCATAGCAAATCCACGATTGCGACTTTCCCAACTGTAAAGTTGCGACCATGACAATTTTCCATAGTAAATTCACAAGTGCAGCAATATTCTCATTTTAAAGATGTGACTATGACAGTATCAGTCTATTGCGACTGTCTTTAACTGGCGAATTCACACCTTTACGCAAAAATTCAGACTTTAGGGACTAACCCCCTAAGTTGGAATTTTATATCAGTGACTTGACCGCGAGGGCTTGAGAAATCAGGTATAAAAGAAGCAGGTGTGCAGCAGTTCTTTGAGATTGACATTTGCCAATTTCTTATATTTTTTTTCAGAATTCTCAAGTCTTCCAGTCAAATTCCTGGCTTAAGATTCCAAGCTGGACTGCTGGTGAGAAGGCTGGTGAGATAAAGAAGGAGCTTCAGTAAACAAAAAGAGACTGTAAATTGAAAATATATGGAATTAGTAAGGGTGATTGTTAGAGATGTGGAAATAAACACCAATCGCTTTCTTTACTCCAGCGCTGCCTCTTGCTCTCTGTAATAGTCCATTGTTTTCTTCCACTGCAGCACTGTGACCCTCTTCATTTCCTGCTTCTTCTTCAACACCAGTGAGTCAAGCAAGAGCACGAGCAGAAATATGACCCTAACATTGCTTCTGCACTTGCTCAGTTCAGCGATGTTGAAGAAAGAGCAGGAATGGAAGAATATCAGAGGATTGGGACAGAGCAGGGGTCAGTGTTGAAGAAAAGAAAACGATCAGTAAATATTCCCCCTCTGCCAACCTTTAAGAGTCACTCCTAGTAGAGTCTCCTCGGCGAGGAGACTCGACTGCTCTTGCCGGGACAGGAATCCCTTTAATGCGCTCGCTGATGTCCGCGTGCAGGACATCAGCAGGCGCATAACACCATTTGCGAAGTGAGCTGAAGGCTTCACTGTTCACTTTGCACAATGGCAAATTAGGCCCTTAGTTATATCCAGAAAGTACAAATATGTGCTATCTAAAGCACCATAGAAAATAATGAGACTGGGTGAGGACTGTTTAACAACATGGCTGCTATCAGTAAAGATATGAATAGGAAAGAAAGCAATAAAATTAATGAATTTAACTTCAAAGAACAATTTTACAAATGCTGCATTTAAACAAAAAAATCTAAGTGAAATGGACTTTTTTTGTGTTACTTGCCCTTTAAATAAGCAGCTGTGCTTAAAGGAACAGAACCACCAAAGAATGAAAATGCATTTATAGTCACTATATATTCTATTTGTGCCTATAAAGTAAGAGGTTTTGTTTTATAAATTGGGCTGTTTAACATCATGGCTGTACTTAAAGAGAGATAAGAATAGTCATGAAGCAAACTTCAGAGGTAACATTTTTACAAATGCTGTATTTGAATACTACTGAATAATCTGCTTAGGTGGGAGAATAAATCCATTTATTAAATCACCACATACAAAGAGCAGTCAACATCTCAGAGGCGAGCCTCCCTGTGAGTGGATGAGAATGAGAGAGCAGACATCTCGGAGGCGAGCCTCCCTGTGAGTGGGATGAGAATGAGAGAGCAGTCAACATCTCGGAGGCGAGCCTCCCTGTGAGTGGGATGAGAATGAGAGAGCAGATAACATCTCGGAGGCGAGCCTCCCTGTGAGTGGGATGAGAATGAGGGAGCAGACAACATCTCGGAGGCGAGCCTCCCTGTGAGTGGGATGAGAATGAGAGAGCAGACAACATCTCGGAGGCGAGCCTCCCTGTAAGTGGGATGAGAATGAGAGAACAGACCAGTTACTCTGTTGTTCCATAGCACCTAGGGATCCCAGAACAAACCTGATTATTAATACCTCGTTAGTGAGTGCTGCAAGGAATTGGAATCTGCCAATCCAAATGCAAATTTTCATTTTTTTCTTTTGTGTATTATTGGTCCATGGGACCCTTGGTACCAGGCAGCATGGTTGAGATGTGTGTACAGGAAGCATGCCACCATCATGCGTACAGCAACATTTGGCCCGCCCATTTATGCATATGTACTTTCTTATTATGAGTGGAATTTAATTTTCAGACACTTTCTTTCCCTACATTCATCATTAGATAATGAATATAAGACTCCTAAGCCAGTGATATGATCCACAGGCTTGATAAGGTGAGAAAAAAAAAACCAAAACAAGAATCAAAATAAATAGGTGAACAGCAACTCTGATATTGCACGTTTTAGTGGTAAGTAAAACATAAATTGGGCCTTTTAAAGAATTTCACTTTAATTTATACATTATGTCATTTGTAATACCTGGCTGCCATGGAAGAGATATTTCAATAAGATTAGGTGGGAAAAGGGAGCAAAAAAAAGGTGAAAATATGCTGTAAAACTTTATTATTTGTCACTACACAGGGTCCTTTCACACTTGAGAAACATGTAGTGACAAATCATAAAGTTCTGCAGCATGTTTCCACCTTTTTCCCACCTAATCTGATTGGAATATGGAATACTGCGGTGTTAGCGGGACACCTGGAAAAAGCTACGAAAATCCCATATAGCAAATCTGGTTTCGAATTCAAGTATAGAAGAGGTATTTAATGCTAAGCAAGAGTTGTCAGGGGACAGTAACCCTAAGGTAAGCGAGGGACATAAAATAACTTGTTTGTCACATTCTCTAATTATTTGAGTTACTTCTGGAACTCAAAAAAAATGTCTTGAGGCAATATCTTTAAATGTTGGTTGTAAGCTTTCAGGACATGTTGCTCTGTTTGTAGCTATGCCTTACAAAAGGAACAGTGATGGTGTGTTTGAAGTTGGCAGAGCCCCTGAATTACTGAGCTGGCTGTGACAACATTACCCACCTGCTGGCAGCCCTGACTAAGGGAGCGACACTAGTACATAATGTGTGTTACAGTTACTATATACAACCATGTACAGACTAACTGAAGTTAGGATTCAAACATTAGGACTGCCAATAGAGGGGAACAGAGGGTTGTTACTGTGGGTGGACCATCAAGTTCAGCAAATGAGGAGGCCCAGCTAGGTAGCACTGATCAATTCAACTGCCTACAGAAGGGATCATAAACACGCAGCCTGCAGGATGTCATCTGTGGTTCATGGGGGGCACCGGAGCTCCAGGGACATCCTCAGGAAAGAAAAAAGCTGGCTAAGAGAAGAGGGTTCCTGCCAGCCTTTCTTTACCTGTGTATGCACGCTCGAGCGCTGTGCACTGCTAAGAAAGTTGTGTTTGGTGACCGGTAGCAGTGCAAGAAAAAAATTGGCAAAGAAGAGTAATATATCACACCTGAAAGGAATGCAGCCCATCAACTTCATATTTTTTTCTATCTGCTGCCCATTTACCTGAGTTTGAGACCCCTGGCGTACAGGACACTGAGCAGTGTAACTGGGTAGTTAGCAGATTAAATGGGGAGCATTTAAAGGGGAACTATAGTGGCAAACTATACTTACCCGATCTTATAGTTTCCCTTTAAAAATGTTGTGAGGGTCCATTTGTCAGATTGGTAGGGCGTGATTTCTTATGCCAGCCTTGTGAAATATACTGGGGGAAATGTATTAACTGGCGTTACTGCAATAGCCAAAAAGGCTACTAAAAACATACTATTTACCAGTCAAATAGGACCTAATGATAACCAAGGCATATGTGTACAAAACATTTGCAATGTCAATTTTGCTTCATCCTTGATACTAATGACTGGTTTGTGTAAGAAAATTAGCAATAAAATTATACATACTGTATATACCTAAAATTCCCATTTTCAACCCATGTTTGACACTAATGACTGGTTTGTTTATTAAAAAGTTAGCAATTTTGCATAGTTTTTTCCCATTAATAATCAGTCATTAAGGTAAAAGAAAACACAGGAATTGCTACCATCTGTTACACAAATACAGTGCCGGCTCTGCCATTAGGTAGGGGCGCCCCTAGCATTTTATTTTTTTACATTTGTGCCGGCCACCTGGGAGGTGTGTGTGTGTGTGGGGGCGCCGGGGGAGGTGGGGCGACAGGGGGGCGTCGGGGGAGGGGGGTTGCCTAGGGCGCCAATAGGGCCAGAGCCAGCTCTGCACAAATATATAATAATATATTATTAGTGTCAAAAACAAATGCAAAGTAGAAATTATTAATATTTTTTTTAACACAAAATCGTTAGAGCCTCTGGAACGTCTGGGTTCTGGCAGGTGTTAACTTTACATATTAAAACAGGTTTTTACAAATATTTAAATTGATTTAACTGATTTTTGCTAAAAAAAGAAGAAGGACAATTGGGGCAAAAATGTACCCAAAGTGAACAATACATCGGTATAAATGGGAGTTTGCTTCCATCTTCTATGTTACTGTAATGTGATTTGATACATGATGTAATATATGACACATATACTACCTGGAGGTCTGTAGAATAGACTAAAACCTAGTCAGACAGCCAAATAAAACAGTAAGTAATATGGTGAAAACAGTGATACAGGTAAGATACCTTTATAAGCAAAACCAATCAAGTATAAAATAATTTAAATAAAAACAGTCCCTACCAATGTTTATCCTGCCTCCATTCAGGCCTTTCATTGCAATATTGAACCCCTGACCCTCTTCTCCTACTCTGTTTTCGACAGGGACCCTGCAGTCTTCGAAAATAACTGCTCTAGTGGGCTGCGAGTTCCACCCTACCTAGTAGAAAAACAACACAAGATAGACATTTCATAGGTGTTTTGTAAGAATATCACTAAGGCTACTCAATTTTAAAATGGCAGAATTTAAACAGCATATAAATCATCCTTTATTTAATTACTACTAGAATCTACAGCAAAATTAAAACTTCACCTTTAAACACTGCCTAAAATATGCTGTATAAGATATAGAATAAGACATGGTCAGTTTCTCGTATAACTGGGTAATAAAATTGTTCTAATGCACTGAGATTTCTGTAACAGACTGATGGATTGTGCAAATCTTAAAGTGCACCTGTCACTTCAAAACACTAATACTAATTTAAATTGTACTAATGAAATAAGTATAATCAGATCTCCAAAACATCAAAAAGGAAAAAAGTACCCAAATGATGAGCGCACACTCAAAGAAAATGAATATAAATCATATGCACATAAATGGATTAAATTAAAGAATTTTATTCACAAAATATACTCCCAACAAACAAATGACTCAGGGCCATTATAAGGACAAAAAACACTAAATGAAGTTAAAAACATTTAAAACAATGTCTCAGATCTCCGCTAGATTGTGATTTAAGGGATCTGATTTGAGGAGCTAAAATGTCAATCATTATTTAGTGAAAGGCTGTTTAAAGGTACATGTTTTTTAAAATACATATATATTGTAAGCAGGTCTTTTGGGAAAGTGCTGGATAGAGTGTATATGCCATAGAGACTCCGGTCAGCAGTGGCATAAACTCTGGGTATGTTCGTAACTGACAGGGTTAAACTGTCAGTGAAGTTATTCAGACTGGAGTTTG
This sequence comes from Pipa parva, assembly GCA_019650415.1. NCBI lineage: Eukaryota > Metazoa > Chordata > Amphibia > Anura > Pipidae > Pipa > Pipa parva. The sequence goes on from WMED01025391.1 coordinate 9,976, forward strand.
GGTCCAGAGTTTAGGAGTGGCTGAAGAGTTTTGGGTGGGAAGGTAACTCCTACATTCCATCCCAGGCTTTTCCCTAAATGTAGCACACCTGTGTGCAGTATTTAAGTATACAAGCTTAGCTAGAGAGGAGGAGTCTCTCTCTCAGTGTGTGACTGGAGTGTTCTGAGGTGTGGTCAGACAGGAAAGACCACTGAGACTCTAAAGGAGTGTGATTTATGGACAAAGAGGTTCATGTTGGTGAAAAAAGTCTGAAAACAAACAATGTTATTTGTTTTCTGTTATTGTTTTGCCAAGCCAGGCTGGATTTCTGTTTAAAGTTTTATGTTCTGTAAATAAAAGACAAAAACTTCGGAAAAGACCCTGCTTGCAGTTCGTTATTGAAATGATGAGTAAATGCCTACAATATATATATATATATATTTACAAAAACAATTATTTCATTAGTACAGTCTAAATTAGTATTAGTTTTGAGGTGACAGGTGCACCTTAAGATGGCCACACTTGAGCATAAATGCAACAATGATCTTACAAAACAACTGTTTCACTAATCACCACCAGTGGTTTTAATAAGCAACACTTCTGCAATGCTCACTTATTGCTAAGATCAGCTATAAAATGTATTCATAAACAATCTAAGGAATCAATCAATTTGAAAATATCATAAGATAATAATTGAAAGTGACACTGCTTCAACTGTTAGTATACACACAGAAAAATAATGAGCAGCTTGCAATAGGTCTGAAGAAGAAGTAACGATTTCAGATGGAAAGTTACTTACCGTATATACTCATGTATAAGTCTAGGGCAGTTTTTGGGCCAACATTTGGTATGACCATGTGTTCCATGTGTATTATGTAGTGATGATGAGATTTTTCATTATCAGAAAGTGTATAATTAGAACAGGTTAATTACAATAAAATCAGAAATAAAAACACTTGCTGTAGTCTATACAAAAACAAGATTTACTTTTGCTAAACTGTCAAAGTAAACGGCCTTGTGTGCATTTTATTTTAAATCCTGGTTGGTAGAGTCATTATATATAAAGTAAACGGC
>WMED01025392.1:0-11028 GCA_019650415.1 Pipa parva
GTTTAGTCTAGAGCAGCGGTTCTCAACCTTGTTGAGACCGCGACCCCCTCTGACGTCATCACGCCGCGCATCAAGTGATGACGTTGCGGTCGAAACATCATCGCGACGCGTGATGACGCTTAAGGCCGACGTCACCCGCAGGAACCCTTATAAGAAGGGTTCCTGCGGGTGCTTCCGGGAGTCGTCGTGGTTCTCGACCCCAGTGGGACAGCCTCGCGACCCCCGACGGGGTCGCGACCCACAGGTTGAGAACCGCTGGTCTAGAGAATAGAAGACTTAGGGGCAACCTAATAACTATGTATAAATATATTACTGGTCAGTACAGAGATCTCTCCCACGATCTACGTATACCAAGAACTAAGTATAACAAGGGGGAATATGAGACTAATTGGCTCTTGCCTCATGGTTTTTTATTTTGCCTTCCTCTGGATCCACATGGCAGTATAAGAAGCTGAGTTGGATGGACTTGTGTCTTTTTTCAGCCTTATAAACTATGTTATAATATGTTACTATGTTTTAATAATTTTATTATTTTGGCTTTGTATTACCATGACTTCTGATTTTTTTCAGATAAAACTGCTATCTGTTTATTGAAAAACACAGGGCTGGTCTAAGACGGTTATAACATATCAGCATACCCCTTTAGTGTCCTGGATTCCACAGGACAGTCACATTCGCTCCACTTAGTCAATAGTAGCAGTAACTGTGCACGTAAAAATGATGCCACGAGCTCCATAAGACTGTGACTATTGTAGTTGTCAGAATTAGTCACGTATACACCACATCACAGAGTTTGCTCAATAAGCAAACATGGGAAAGTGGTGAATAAATGCAAATTCATAGCTTTATACATAGACTATTTAGACTTTATTAAATAAGGCCCTAAAGATGTAGCAGAATCCTGAGATCTTGGCCAAATCACAGACCAGATCTGAGACCTTAGGGCTCATTTCTGCCTCTGGGGGTTATTCACTAAGGTGCGAATTCGACTATCAAATTCGCAAACAGCGGATTCCCATAGTAAATCTGCTACAATTTCCCCATTGTAAAAATCGCAACAATTTTTTAAAGTTAAGATTGTGACAATTTCCCATAATAAAGTCGTGACTGCGACAATATTCTCATTATAAAGACACGACTGCGACGGTAGCAGCCTATTGCGACTGTCTTTATCTGGCAAATTTGCACCTCTACGCAACAATTTGGACTTTAGTGAATAGTCTCTAAGTTAAAATAACAACTTCTACTTCTACTGAAATTTTATTGCAATTCAAATAGATTTTGTTGCTTCTCAGTTGCAGCTACAATAGAATTGCTTCAACAAATAAATGTATAGTGTTAAGTATAATAGATAAGCACTAAATTTTATTTTTTTTTTTACTTTGATTATGAAAAAGCTATATGATTTGCCTGCCTCATCTTTATCAACACAGTAGTATATCTCACTTTGTGGCTGTGATACAGACTTTCTAACAGCAAGTTAACCCATTATTTTCATCAGTGCAGCTTGGTAAGCTCATCAGCACTATGCTTCAAATGGCAGACCTGTGCAAAGGCACACAACAGTCTGTTTATATGAGAATTTTATAAAAATCTGCATATTGTTGAATACAAAAAAAAAGAGAATAATTCTGTTTTTTAGATTACCTGAAGTGAACTAGAATAATTTGAAATGAAAGATTTTGGGGTCATGATATTTCTTTAAAGGCAATGACAGACTAGATGTTCCTAGGGCTTGCGGTAAAGTGTATAAACAAATGATAAAACATTGGTGACAAACTATGTGGCTATGTACGTGTGACTGTAACAAAATGAATTCCGGCATCTCCAAATGAAGTTTACCTTGTAAAGATATGCTGCCTGCGTTTTGTTGTGGTGGAGCACAGTCTGTAATGCATTCTGTCATGGTAAGCAGGACTGCTTTTAAGCCAACATGTCACCTACAAATAGTGACAATCTTGGAGCTCCCTCTGCATTGCCACTAGTTCCACTCTCCTACAGCCCAACCACCCCCTCAGCTCACCTGAAGTGTAAGCAGTTAGGTGGACTGCTCAGAGGACGTGAAGGATTCACTTGCTTTCTCCACCCACCCCTTTGCAGACAATAAACCCAATGTATTGCTTTTTTTTTGTAATTTTAAGTGAAGTAAGAATGCCCACTGTGCCATTTTCCTAAAAGTTGCAGGAAAGTTAAACTTACACTCCTTTTTAGCAACTGTTGCAGTCAGGGGTATAATAAAAGGGGTATCAGTGGTCATGGTTGCATGACGACTTATGGAACTTTTCGCATTGCTTTGCATCCACATGCACAGGTACTTTGCATATTCAGCAAGGGGCTGAGTCAGTCGCAGTGTCAGTTTGACAAGGCATAGTGCTCTGAATTCACCTATTTGACTTTGCAACATCAGAGTGACGGATTGAGGGGCTTGATGGCAAGGCCACCGGTGTAGCATAAGGAGCCTATTTATTCAAAACTGACAGTGGTAACTGTGACTAAATCTATCTACAACTAAACTTGAACTTGGGACAAGATGACAAATATAAATATATCTATTATTCAGTTATATACAGTTAGTGGGATATGGGGAAGATAACATCACTGCACTTCACTGGGGAAATTCACATCACTCAACATGACTTCACAATCTTACTTCTATTCGACTGACTTTGCCACACTATGCATGTGACAGTGTCTGTCCGCTTGTTCGGCAAATCCGCAGCTTCATAAATAAAGATGAAGTGAATTTGTGACTATTTTGGCAATGCGACTCAAATTGTAGCAAAGTGAATTCGACAGGTGAATTCAGACTTTAGTCAGTAAGGCCCTAAGTTGCTATATTTTATATTGGGAATTCTCCAAAGATTGAGTTAATTTTTAGTCAGGAGCTAGGTTTAATATGAATAAATTGTATTGTTAATATTTACTCAGTTTTACTACACTGAATGGAAACTAAGATGACATAATTAAATGTTAAGCAAACACATCTTTCTATTACTATTTGCTGGGAAAATATGCTGTGTAATATATATATATATATATATATATATATATATATATATACGGTATAAGACATGTTTCTAAGGCTAGCATATTTCAGACAAAAGTGGTTACTATATATGGGGAATAAGAGGTCCTTGTTTAAAGGTTCAATGAAGAATTAATTCTGAAGTGCTTGAAATGTTTTATACAGAATTTATTTTAGAAATCACAGATAAGTGATGTGCTTAGGCTTCCTTTCTCAGATGTTTAATCATGCTCAGATGCTCATATTTGCTCCCATAATGTAATATTTAGTTCTTCACTGTGATCATTGCAAAAAAGCGCTCCAAAGCACTTCTACATTGTTTCTCTATATTTTAGAAATCACAGATAAGTGAAGTGCTTAAGCTTCCTTTCTCGGATGTTTAATCATGCACAGATGCTCATATTTGCTCCCATAATGTAATATTTAGTTCTTCACTGTGATCACTGCAAAAAAGCGCTCCAAAGCATTTCTACATTGTTTCTCAATATTTTAGAAATCACAGATAAGTGAAGTGCTTAGGCTTCCTTTCTCGGATGTTTAATCATGCTCAGATGCTCATATTTGTTCCCATAATGTAATATTTAGCACTTCATGTTGTTAGATGCCTGTAATAGAGCACCCTATACATTAATGTTTGTTATAGAGAGGATATCCATAATCACCAATTTTCCACTTACCCTATTTCTAAAAAATATCATCATTGACTTTCAGAGATTCAAACCATAGCGGTGCAGTATATATCTCCTCCCAATCAAAAAAAAGAAATGAATGTCATATAGCTGCAAACAATTACAATATCCTTTTAACTTGGCTTGTTGCTGTTGGGTCTTACCCTGAAAAACATCTCCAAATGTCAGATATTCAGTTCCTCTAATTAACTGCTAAGTATTAAATCCCAATATTCTGGGAGATTTGGGAATATTTACTCATCGTCATTGCTAATTCCAGTAAAACAAACACTGTTTACTTGCCTTAGCTGATATTAACTGAGTTTCAATCTCAGACCAGTTGGAACCAGCTTTATAACGTGAAGGTTTTAATGAGAAAGTGTGAAGCAATTTTGGATGAAAACTGTATGATGTATCTTATATAAGTTGGGCTTGTCTTGGGCAAAAGATGTTCCATTGCTTGGAGAGCTACAATTGAAACTTTGGTATTGTGTTGTAACAATATTTTCTGAAACGACCTTACTTAAAAATGAAAGTTTATTTAAAAAGAATTTTTGTAGCTTAATACATATGTCTTATAACAGAACAAACAAAATGTCCTACTGTAGGTGTTACTGACTACTTACTGTATAGAGGGGAGTCTGCTCAGTAAGCAGTCAGGGACAGGGACTATTAATGATTGGGAATAACCAGACTGTGCGCGAAAGATATAAATAAGGGATTAAAAAGAGGATGGGGGAGTTTAACAGGGATGTGAAGAGAGGTAATGGAGAACAAAAGGGTAAGAGAAGGTGTAAAAAGTTTTCCGAAGCACATGTGGAGGTTATTCTAAGTAGGCAACAGGACTTTAAAAATGGAGGTGAGAAAAAGAGGGGTTACTAAAGACTGAAGGGAGGGTGAAATAAATTAAAAGAAGCTGAGAAATGAAATCCTACTTTCATGCAGTACTTGTAAAATTTCACCTCGGAAGATGAACTCTGCTTTTCTTGTTTTGTGCTGTTTCCATTGCTGGTGGCACCCATCTTTATTCATTTTGGCTTTCTAGGCAGTTCATAAATATGTATTATCTAAAGTTCCAAAGAAAACAATAGACAAAACTGGAGTTCTCCTTTAACAAAGAAAGCATGCCTCACAAGTTTCTTGCAGCCCCAGTTACTTCTCATCCCTTGTTCTACTCCCCTCTGCATTAATGAGTGCACACTGCAATGCTAAATACAGCTCACTACAAGCTATATTTAGCATTGTTTTCTGTGTTGCAGGTAAAAGTGCCACCGACTTACTTTTGCCACTTCCACTTGAAGGAATGAACAAGTGCATGCATTATACCCACCAAGTACTGTCTCAGGCAGGAGAGGGGAAGGAGCCAGAGGTAGCATAGAAATAGGGGAGTATGGGATAGGAGGGCTACATAGCAGGAGGGACTGCACAGCATTAGAAGGGAGGGCTGCACAGTATTGGATGGGGACTACACAGCAAGAGAAGAAAAAGGTCACAACATGGGAAGGGGGTGCACAGCATTGGAGAAGGTTGCAAAGTATGGTAAAGGGAAACTGCACAGAATGGGAAAGTGGGCTGTGCAATATGGGCTGAGGGGGACTGCCCAGTATGGGCTGAGGAGAGGCAGCACAGTAGGGGAAAGGCGGAAATGTATATGGGGGTTGGCTGTTGCAACATAAGGTAGTAAGAGCAGAGGCATTACTTTCAAAATTAGCCACAGCAGACAAAGTATGGCGCGCTTCCCCCTTCTAAATAACTCGGGAAGCTATTAGCTCTATGACTGTGAGACACCCACTATGCTAGCAGATTTCCTTTAAATAAATGATTCCAAATGAGCATTTCAGGGAATTTTCATGGTATACTGGCAGGTCAGTCTGACATTGAGGGGGTTATTCACTAAGGTGCGAATTCGACCATCGAATTCTCAAACAGCGGATTCCCATAGTAAACCTGCTACAATTTCCCCATTGTAAAGTCGTGACAATTTTCTAATAATACAGTCGCGACTGCAACAATATTTGCATTATAAATACGCGACAGTAGCAGCCTATTGCGACGGTCTTTGTCTGGCAATTCACACCTATAAGCAACATTTCGGACTTTAGTGAATAACCCCCTGAGTATCACTAGCAAATTCTTTTTTCATTCTAGAACAATGGCCTTATATTTAATCATACAGGATTTTTATGAAACGTGTGGGCGTACTGGCCAGTTCTACAAGACGACAGCTAAACAGGACAAACAAAATGTTATGGACATAGTGTAGGGCTCATGTCACACAAAGATGTTATAGCTAAAATAGATTTTAAAGTTATCTATAGGACAAGTCATATGGTTCTGGAAATATAACCCTGTTTCACCCCACAGTAATCAAAGGAGCTTATTTCTAGACAGCTTCAAGTATCAAGGAACCAGTAAGGACATCAAAATAAAATTGCTGTTTGGATTGGCATGTCGTTTATTCTTATACGGTCCTTGTAAAAATGTCATCTTTGAAGTTGATTTCCTGATTTTATAGGTTTGTGTTGTCTTCATATGACTCTGATGGTTGCAACCAAACTGGGTTTCTGGGGCCCTTTAGGCTATGTTCACACTAGCCCTTTTATACGCGGCGTATATACACAGCGCATAAAAAAAAGCCACGCTGTTTAAACCTATGGCACTTACCTGTTACTGGCCACACTAGTGTATGACGCGAGCGCGCACACGCCGGAACACTTGCCGTCACATTTTTGCCCCCCTTTCAGTTCTCACACAACGCAGAGACTAGTGCTGAAAGGGAAGTAATGCATACAATGCATTATCAGTCTATAACAGGGGTCAGCAAACTTTAACATTAGAAGAGCCATATTTCCCCCTCTTCCACTAAAGAAAAGAAGTCTGGAGCCGCAAAACATAACAGCTTAGAAACTTTTAAAAGTTTTCATTTTTTTTAAATTTTACTTGTTACAACATCAGAATACAACAAACAGAAGAAAATAATAACAAAAATAAAATAATATAGAAATCAAAGTTACATTGATAAATATCCTTTAGTCATTATTTTTATTGCCAATCATGGCAAGAAGGGAGCCACAACAAGGAGGCTGAAGAGCCACATGCGGCTCCAGAGCCGTGGTTTGCCCACCCCTGGGTCAGTGGCGGATGCTGGTCTTTCAAGGAGGGGAAGCTCACTTTGTCATACCAGGACAGCTGAAAAGACCTGTTACTTTTCCCCACCTTTTGCACCAAATTAATCTGAGTAGTTGATCTGCCCTACTGTTTATCTCTAAGTTTTTCTTCATAGGGAAGACTATCAAATGGCTTTACCAAAATCCTGTCCACAACATTCACACGGTCTGACATTATGTCCAGCTTGTTACTCAGAACGAAAAAAAAAGGTTGTTGCAAATCAGAATGAAATATTGCTGATTCGCTCATTTCACTGTCAATCAAAAAGGGATTCATCCTCAGACAGATCATCCAATCAGCATGCAGAAGCTGAGCTTCCAGGCCAGCCCACTGCCCCATAGACTCCCAGAGAAGCTGAGAGTCCAGGAGGGACAAAGCCCAGCATTTATCCAATGACTTGTCCAGTGACTGTTTAAAGCACTGTGAAGCTGCAGGAATGGGTGGGAGGAAATGACATGTACATACTGTACTGTTGTATATATTTGATCACTTTTTTCTTTTGTCATTTTAGGGCAAGCTGAGCTTCCCTTGCAGTCTTAGAGCAAACGCCCCTGCCCTGGGCTATAAGCAGTAGCAAGCAGAGTAGGAACAGCACACAGTGAGTACATATGTTTCTACATAAAGATGGAGGAACTCCTGAAAATGTTACAAGCAAAGTAAATGGGAAATAGCTGACAAATAAAAGAATATTGAGTGATAGTTTACTGTTTAGTTGTAGTAAAGAGAAGGACATTCATGCATATAATGTATTATATAACTACCTATTTTGTTTGCTTGATGAACTGATGTAAAAATCTGACTGTGCATGTTATAATGACCCACAGAGGAAACAGTGCAATAAATGGTATTTGTTTGGATGCAATAATGAGTCACATCAGTTACAGATTCCAAAACGTGGGGGACGTGAGCGCTGTGTATAATTAGATGTGTGGAACCACAGCAGACCACGTAATACAGAAATTAACTCTTCCAGTCGAACTCATCACCTGTCTTTTTCTTTACACTTACAGTCATTTGTTTTGCCATTTCATGTTATTATTAAAAAAAAAAAATGGTTTAATTGGGATTGTCCACATTACTGGCCAAACATTCAAGCGTCCAGTCACTGCCAGTTATTTCACAATCTGTACCCATCCATATCCCTCCTTTATATTTATATCTTTTCAATGCTTCCTTAAAAAAAAATCAGGTATTTTTTTGCATCCATTGAGGCCTCCTCAGCACTCAGGGGTCTATTGTCAACGGTCGATTTCTCAAACAGCGGATCCCCATAGCAAATCCGTGACCGCGACAATTTTCCCCATTGTAAAAGTAGCAACTGTGACAATTTTTATCATTACGACTGCGACAATTTTATAAAGTAGCAACTGCAACAATATTCTCATTATAAAGATGCGACCGTGACAGTAGCAGTCGTTAGCTGGCGAATTCACACCTTTACGCAACAATTCAAACTTTAGCCAATAACCCCCTCAGAGTTTTCATGCAACTATGATTCCTATACTTCTTTTAACAAAGATCGAGCATTATTGTAAATAAAGATCAGATAAATTATTATAATTCTTAACGACAAATTTAGCATACTACAAACAAAGTCAAAACTCAATTTTGCAAAACTCAATTTGCTTTCCCACCAAAGATAATTCACTTACAAATTCTGGTGAATTATACAAAAAATAGTCCCAGGCCCAGTTTATATTGGAATTTATAGCTAATCCAGTTCACTAGTCTATTATCCAAGTTTAATGCAACTGTTCTGAAGTAATTAAAGCCTCATCTGCGATTCCATGGCAAATTTATATTGCATAGACCAATTACCTCAGGGCTGTAATACTAGATTATATGCCACACCAAATGATCTGTCATGGTATTGTCTACTCCTAAATTAATGGGAGCGTGGTTAACATTAAGCAGAAACCTAACTGTCTTGCCACCCCTAAAGTTTTATACTATTCAGAGCCAAGTTGATATTATTCCATTGCTGCATGTATACCAATCATATAATCTCACATAGCTTTTCTGTATGAAAGGAATACATCGATTTAATTGTTATTATTTTGTAACTCTTATGCCTTTAATGTCTTCTTGAAAACCATAACTTTTTTTGTGCTGCATCCATAGCTGTTGGTTGAAAGTCGGCTTGCTAGTTAAAGCTTAGTATCTATTCGCTGGTGTAGTGATTCCATGGAGTTATAATATACTCCACGTAGCCTTGGATTAACACTGCATTAGATACCAGATAGTACTATAAAGAATGAGCCCTCAAGGCATCTGATCTACCTTTTTTTTTTCTCCCTCCTACTCTGTGTATGTATTTGTTCATTTACATAGGTCTACTATATTATGCAGCACTTTACAATTGCTCATCATTCACTTCAGTCCCTGCCCCATGGAAATTACAATCTAGTTTCCCCATTCAGTCACAAACACATAGACAGACACAGATATAGGTTTTTGGGAGGAAACCAGAGTGCCTGGAGGAAACCTATGCAAGTGCAGGCAGAACATACGTTTGTACATACTCCATGTAGATGAACTGAACCCAGAACCCAGCATTGCATGGCAGCATTGCTAACCACTGAGCTACTGCACCGTAGTCTATCTACATTTTTATTAGATTAGCTCTCCACATGAGTGGACTGCAGTGTGATAGGATAGGTAGGGTTTTTGATTAATTTAGAAATCTGTCTTGAATTGGGAACTAGGACAGTTTTAGTCCCATCCCACCAGACCTCTGGACCCTTGCTTCCTACCCCATCTAACCTCATCATAATCCATCATTGTTAGATCCAAAAAAAAACACTGAAGATTTTATTGTAATGAGACTTCTATTACTGAAGACTTCTGAGTAATTCCATTATGTTGGAAGGATGAAAAATGGCCCATTGGTCTTAATCTGATAACATGGTTCACACTATGAAATCAGACTCATGGGCTCATGCAAAGGTGAAACAAAATGATATTCTAACAAAGCCCTAGACAAATCCGATGAAATAATTCAATTGTTTCATACTGAGCTAAATAACATTTCTTACTATAAAAGGGTTTTTGCTTCTTGTTCATTGAGTAGATCCAATGCACTGTACTAATGCTTTCCTTAGCCTAACTTGCCTCTTGTCAGCTATTTCCAAACATGGCTGCCATTACAATAGCCAGTTAATAGTGAGCCAGCAGTTACCTTAGTTTATTAGAGCCTTTCAGGATGACAGTACTCTGGGACAAACTGTCAAGTGTGGCATTCTTCGCCAGCACACTAAATTCTGCATTACAACAGCTTGGCAACTAATTATTTTATAGAGTGCAATTCCACCCCTCAATTTTGTCTGAATTCATCTGGAAACACAATTTCAGTAGTTTATCGGTGGACTTTAACAGTTCCCTGTGTAAGCTGTGTACACATGTATTTACAGACAATTTTTACATCAGCTCAAACAGCATCAAATCTCTTTGCCAACGTTATTTCAGAAGCAAATGCAGTGTCTTGCTTTTTTCTTTTTTTTTGGAAAAAAATATCAGTATTTGCCAACATAGCAGTGGGTTCAGGATTTTTTGGCTGTACATCTTCTTGGTGTTTATGGTGTTTTGTAGGTTAAATGTACAGTGTCTCATTTTTACAATATTCTGCACTTTCTGTAAGTGTATTAATCACAAGATAGGGAAAGGCATATACATTTCCAAACATGCATTTATTTGCATGTTCCTTACCCCAATGGTCAGGTTTTTCACCAGCCTTTCAATAAAGGGTGAAAATTATATACATTTCTACCGGCAGAGTGGTGTGGGTAGTCAGATGGTGACTGATGTAACTCTACATACCTGTCTATCTTGTGGATTAATAACAGTCCTCAGTTTTCTTGGATTAAAGCCATGAACAAAATCCAGTCCATGTATGTAAGTTCTAGTGAAGATGAGAGTTGTCACAGGGTCAGTCTTATTTGTTTGTTTGTTGCTTTACTGTTTCTATGCAAACGACATCAACCTAGTCAATATGGTCCTTAATGAAATGGAGATGAAAATGAATTGCTTATACAGTAAAATATCCAGTACACGGTTGCTCTGTTATATCATTGATAAATATCTCAGTGTCATTTGGCTGTGGTCTTTATAATAATAGTTTTCATGCTCTCATCGTATTAGTATATTTGAGGTTGCTTTACATGAAAACAG
>WMED01025393.1:0-11028 GCA_019650415.1 Pipa parva
ATTCTGTTTTTATTTACGATTTACACAACGTGTCAACTTTTCTGATTTTGGGGTTTGTACGTGCCACTAGTTTGAGGTTTGGTAATTGTACTTTTACTGTTTTTATTTTTAGAACTAGAATAAGTTGAGGCATCCAAATACATATGCTCTAAGTCTAAACAGCGATTGATATGCTTACCCACCAGAATTGTAAATATTATCTCAAGGCATTCTGGGTGCCTATGTTGATTGGGAGGTTTAGTCGCAAAGCTAGTAGGTCCATCACTGGACTGGGGTTGAGCGGGCCCACTGAGTGGCCCCCCTCACCGGCCACCATCATGTGGTAGCAAGGGAGGAAAAGGTCTGATGCTGGCTTCATCCTAAACACTGAGAATTCCTATCTGAAATCTAGATGTCCACTAGACTTTCTGGGAATTAGCCTGTCACTAATTCCTATTGGGCAAAGTTATCCACTGGCCTAAACTAATTGTTGTATGTATAGGCAAGCACAGCCCCTTTATACCATGCGTAATGAGACAGTTGACTTCCTTTTTCTGACCAGCCATTGCTGATTAGCTTGACTAGTCTGGGCTTTGGGCAAATGGTTTTGGGCAAATGGTTTTGGGCATGTCAATACAGGCCTATTGCTTAGGAAACACTATAATATTTCTTGTGTTAATTATCACATTATGGTGGCCAAAGATCAGGGCAACTAATACTGGAGTTTATCTATATCCTGTTTATTTGATGTTGAATGGGTCCATGTGGATTCCAGGGATTGGGGTGTTACAAATCACAGTGGGGTAGTAAAAGAGGTGGGTAATGGTGTGATCCTAAAAAAACTACATGTTTTCTTTTTAGTCTCACCCAATGCGTTTGCCATTCGTGCTTCAAGAGACAAGAAAAACTTCAGCGTTGTGGGCAATGTAAGTTTGCTCACTATTGCGACCGGACATGTCAGAAGGATTCATGGGTCAACCACAAACATGAATGTGCAGCCATAAAAAAATATGGGAAAGCACCAAATGAAAATATCAGGTTGGTAAAAACAGCACAAACACTTTAACTGGGTGTATTTCATTGAAAGGGAATAAGAATTTCTTTTAGTAAGTCTAAGAGATATGGCTAGCTATTAACTAATTTATTACTGTCTTACTTAGGAAAGCAAAACTAAATTGTACTAATTTCAACTTGAACTCATTTAGAGGACTGTTGTACAGCATGGACAGTGATTTGCCTGTTGAGTAAATCATAGCAACCATTCATTGTTCTAACTGTAATATAGACCAATTAAAGCTAAGAAATGTTTGGTTGCTTTAAGTTACTGAATCCAGGCATGGTTTTTGTTAACATTCCCCAGTTTCTTTTTATGTACATCATTAGAAATGGTTGTAAACCATATCCTGAAGGGTCCAGATGTTTTTTATAAGATATCTGATGTTTCTATAATTTACCACTTAACAAGAAGCATGATATTGTAGTTTAATCCACTTCCAGTGTTGAGAGATGGGCTAGACAGGGAATGTGACATTAGCTAATCTTCCAAGATGTTACAGTAGGCCTGTTTAACGCTAAAGTCTTGTCTGGCTAGTTAGTCTATCATACACATTCTCTTTTATCCATATGAACTGTATAGTTGTATAGAAGTGATTGTAATGTTAGTCCATATGAAGCAATTTTGCATCAGTTCCTGTTCTTTCTTTGAATTTCAAATCCAACTGACTCAATACGAACATGTGAAATTGTGTCAGTTCAACAGTGCAATTGGGAGCTGTGTTTATGCTTTTGGAAAGAGATTTTTCTATTGTGTAGGTTATTTCCTGGAAAATAAACATTCAGTTCTTCTCTGTGTAACAGACTTGCTGCACGAATTCTGTGGAGGATAGAAAGAGAAGGAGGAGGCCTCACCGAGGGATGCCTGGTCTCCATTGATGATCTGCAGAATCACATAGACAACTTCGGAGAAGAGGAGAAAAATGTGCTCACAGAAGATGTTCAGAACTTTCTAGAATATTGGCCAAGCCATACCCAACAATTTAGCATGCAGTATATCTCTCATATCTTCAGTGTGGTATGTGATTCTGAATATACTTAAGAATGCCTAAACTAAAATGGAAATTTGCTCATATCTGGGAAATCTTAAGAAACTGACCATAAGACTGGGAACTCGGACCCACATCTGGTGCAAAATTGTCAGTGTCAAGCAGCCCAAAGACATATTTCCCCATGTGTCCCAGAGCCTCTCTACCAAACCATTTGTTTTCATCAATGTAAATTTGTGAGGCCTTTTTAGATTACATTAGTGTGGTGCTTGAAATAAAAGACCTACATAATAAAATAAGATTAAAATGTACAAAAACCAAAAGCCAAATTAAACCAAAACCACAGTTCTTTGGAGTATTTAATTTAATGATAACTGTAAGCTGCATTATCAGTGACAATGAGTACAGAGATGGTTTTATTCTATAAACGGGCACTCAAACCCCAGGCTGGCTGGAAACCTGAAAATGGGGTGCATTGCTGCTCTTTCTTTTAAAGAATTACATGAACTTTAGGGGAACTAAAGCTAGTTAGGACTAGGGATGATTCTGAAGAGGGGAGGGGGTAAATGCATGTTTATAGGGGCTAATGCTCCAGCGATGCCTCCTGCTCTCAATGCAAAGCCAATTTCTTCTTTTTTGTGTAGCGCTGCCCTGCAGATTTCATAGAAGATTTTCTGGAATATTGACCAAGTCAAATGGTTTATATTCATTTGAAATGATTTCTAGTGATACTGAATTGTAGGAAATGGCTTTCTTGCGTCTTGAAAAAAAAGCAAAATGCTTAGTAACCCACAGCAACCAATCAGAGATTATATTTCAAAATTATTTTTTTTTGTCTTAAATCAGCAAATACTAACTGCTGCTTGGTTACTAAGAGTTACTAGACTTCTGGAAGTGGTTGCTTCTGTTGATAAATCCCCATTAAAGTGTCCTAATATTGAGTCACAGTGTTTTGAAGAGTTCTCAAGCAGTCCCTTGCTGTTTTATGTATGTATATTATTATTTATAAAGCACCACAAGCTTACGCAGCGCTGTACAATCCAACAATACAGTTATAATACAGACAAGGTAAGTGCGTAACAAAGAACAAGTGAAGTAAAGTACAAGCATATGAAGTATATATATATATAAAGCATTGAAGTGTATTGAAGCTATTTCCCCCTAAAGTAAATCACACTTTTTGCACCAAAATACTAGAATATTAACTTGTACTGACCAGTTTAATAAATTTACATTTTGTCTTTCATTTCCTTGTGGTGTTTTCCTTAGATAAGCTGCAATGGTTTTACTCTAAGTGACCAAAGAGGTCTCCAAGCTGTTGGCGTTGGAATTTTCCCAAACCTCTGCCTTGTCAATCATGACTGCTGGCCAAATTGCACCGTCATCTTCAACAATGGAAAGTATGTGCCATATATTGTCTATAGTTTGCATACTGTCATTTACATGTATCTTTGTCAATTTCCATGCCTTATAGCATGCCTTCCCATTGCTATTGAAATGTATTTGTTCTTAAAGACCCTGGGTACTTTTATGTATTGGCAAGATGGTCTTCAGCAACTGTACAGTTACTGATATGATTAAGGACCACAAAACATTTGATAGAAAAACTATTTCCTTTTTTATTCTATTAAGTGAGGCAATACCTTAAAGCAGCAGTTCTCAACCTGTGGGTCGGGACCCCATTTGGGGTCGAATGATGATTTACCTGGGGTCACCTAAGACCATTGGAAATATAAGGATTAAATGGGGTTGCCCAATAATAATTAATAAATGGGGGTCGCCAAATCACGGGGAATTATACTAAAGGGTCACGGTAATAAAAAGGTTGAGAACCACTGCCTTAAAGGGACACTCAAGCTAAAATACACATTGCTTTGAAATACGCATTGCATCAGTTGTGGATATATTTGTAAAAAAAAAAATCCTAGTGTAATACTCTAAAATATTTCATGTATTTTGTCCAACAGTCTAGGAAGGGGGCATTTTTAGCTGTCTTTTTCTTGTCCAGAGGATAGAAAGGAGATGTTTTAAAATGTAACTCCTCCCCCCCTTGCTTAGAGTAACCTGGTGATCTTAATCTGTTACTTAAAGGGCTAAGACCCTTAAAGACTAATAAGGAATGCATCTCTGTAGGTTAGCCTAACTTAGAATAACCTAAGTACCAAAATTCAATCAATATTTAATCTAACCTATCTCCAGAAATCAGTCTTCATATGTTAGTAAGGGAAATCCGCACATAGAATCCATTTTGTGATTTTAGTTCCACTGCTTACTTTTGAATAAAGAAAAATCTCCAGGGACTTCAGCTATTTAAAAGCCACTTTTATTGCTTCATGAAAAAGATTTCAAATCCATCATGATATACAAAACTTATGTGTTTCATGCCTAAAGTGCTTAATCATAGTCACGGCTTATTTCTGGGCATGATAAACCAAATCTCCTCCCCCTAGTAAGCAATAATTAAGTGGATGGCTATATATCCAGGTATCACAACATTGTGGATGGGACCCATTTATTTATAAAATGGCAGCAATAACTTACAAACCATAATGCAGCTTGGATTTCTTTATTACTCGTGATTTGTAAAATTCTTCAACAACCGAAGAGGCTATCACCTTTACAAGCAGATAGAACACCTCAATATGAAGACTATTACTGTATAATATCGTTTGAAAAAGCGAGTTAAGCTGGTTATACACAGGCAGATCTCCCAGTTAGATCTTTTTACACAAAATTACTGGATTTTCTAAAAAAATTAATGTTAGAGTTGGAGGGATCTTTGTCGAACATGTTTGATAGTTCTGTCTGCCAATGAATGCATCACAAGTCCAATGCTAAAAAAACTGTATCTGTGAATTTTGGGCAGAATTTTACATGAACGGTAAAACTGGTGGTAGAACAAAATTGATTGGGCGGAATTACCAAACATCAGAACATGTGACCAGTTTTAGTCAGTTATTTTGACCTGGTGCAATAGTAATAGTGGTCCTGTATAAATATCTTCATATGGCTATTAGTGAGTTAGTTCAGTGGGCAGTTATAAAGTCACTTTGCAAGCAGTGGCCTTATGCCTTATCCCCTGACATTTATTTGACATTTTATAGTACACATTAGGACACTCAACACATCCTAACTAAGTGAACAGCTGACACCTGAGCCTGGGTGACAGTATTATGATATGCTCACCCGTACAGATGACTTTGGTTCATCAGTTACACAGTGAAGTTTGCGGAGTCCAAAGCATAATTATATCTGTGTGGTAGTTTCTTCTGTATCTTCTGATATAAAGTCATTGGGGAATATTTGATCAGACAATAGTTCCCCAAATCCTAATAAATTGCTCCTACTAATCAGAAGTTTTTTTAGATTATTCTAACTGCACGAGATCGGTAATTGCTAAATTCTGATTGGTTTCTGTGGTTCGTCATATCTGGGAAGCTGTTTTATTTGTTATTATGTTACCATGTATGTTTAATCAATTGAAATCAGTTATAAAGGAATTTATATAATTGGTATTGTTTTTTTTCTCTTGGCCCACACTTGTTTCTATTGTAGTTTATTGTTTACATTGTTCCCCAGTTGCAGTTTCAAGGACCAGTAACACCAAAAATTGAAGAGTTCTACTTTAAATTATCATGTCAGTTACTTGTATCAGGCAACATGAGAAGAAAAAGCTGCCTGACTGCTGTTGGTTAAGCAGTGTGCTGACCTTTTGGCTACATAAATTAAGTTGGAATGCAGGAGATTACAAAGGGAAAGCTGACTTGTGCACATGTGCTAAGTAGTAAGTAGGGCAAAAATATCCGGAGGAGGATACCTTTTCATGGAAAACTGGCCAGTACATGTCACACACACATTTCCTGGTGCAGTAGTTTATCAGTGCTGCCTACTCAATCATTCTGTGTCACATGAAACAACTACTGGGGAGAAACACTTCTCACTATGGTATAGTACTACATATATAAAGATGTAATTTGACTATAGATCCCCTGTAAGTGGGGAGAATGGGGAAGAGATAAACTTTGCTTTGAGAGCAAGAGGCAGCCGTGGAGCCTAAAACCTCTACTGGTATGTATTCACCCCCCTTGAGAATCACCCCTAGTAGTAACAAGCTTTAATTCTCTTTCAAGTGCAATTTGTGCTGTTGAGTGGATCTGTTCTCTTTTTCTGAATGCAATGGGGCATTACATGGTGATTCTCTCCAGGCTGCATATTCCATAGTCAGATAGTGAATTCCCAGACTGGACCTGCTAGATCTCTAGTTTGGATAACCCCACTCCTTTCAAGAGTTCTCAGCTTCTCACACTTAAGCTAAAATGACTAATTTCTATAGGGCTATTCCCTAAAGGAAAAAAACACCTGTTTTATGTCTTTGTGCTTCAAGTAATCATTGCTGCCCTTCCCTTATATAGTTTTACTAAGGGTAGCCATGTGCATCATTTTCTTTGTTTGCATATTATTACCCATTTTATATACACCCGGAGAGAAAGAATTAAAAAAAAAAAGACAGCTGCATATAATGTTAGATTACTTCTAGCTAAAACCTGTAAGAATATTTACAATATTTTCCATAGCCATTCACAGCAATTTGTATTAGACAGTTGGTGTCCCATTAAGGGGTGTGTCCATTTGATTAATGAAGTTCTTATAGAAACCCCCAGTTCTGAAGACTGTTGCCAATCAATATACAAAAAGTTTAGCAGTACTAAACTAAAGAAATATGAAACCCAGAGGCATTGCTAGATTTAAAAACCCAGAGCACTGGCCTGAAGTCTCACTGAATCAATTAAACTTGACTTTTTTCTATATAGTCACTTTTACAGTTCTATGGTACATTTGTACAGAATTTGCTTCAGAGTTTTAAGGGTTGGCAAAGGTGGAGCCATTTTGAATTTGTAGCTCTGACTGTGGGCCGGTGTCCCAGGTTTAAATGGTAGCACTCTTTATAAAAACAACTCTTTCAGCTCTGTTCAGCACTGCATTGTAGACTCTTGTTTTGTTTTTCAGTCATGAGGCTGTTAGATCAATGTTTCATACACAAATGAGGTGGGTTGGTATCACAAATACTTGTGCACCGTGCAGTCTATCACGCTCCCTCCATATTGTATGGTATCCGTAACTTACATATTGCTCAGTGCTTGCTTCTGAGCTCCTCTCCATTCCTCCTCTTCCAGATCCACTTGTCATTGCTGAATGGACTTGGACAAATATTAATAATCATTTTATCGACCCTCACGATCCCATTCTAATCTAATCTTATCCTTTCCTAAATACTGCACATCCTGTATGTTATTGGGCACAAAATGATGTAGTTTGTTCTCCATTGGAAAGCATGGACTTATTTCCCATATGCCACAAACAGTGTTTGTAAAACAAAGACAATTTGGTCATTTGCTTCTGAAAAACTAATGTCTCTACAGATTTTTTTTTTAACGACAATAAAACTACTAAAAACTGATCTAATTAATCTGTATTCCCTAGAAGGTGAATATGTGATTGGACATTTCCACATTAATGATGTCAGAAGTAAGGAGAATTATAGTTAAAGAGCAGATAAAGATACTGGCTGGTGCTCTGTTAAAAGGCAGCCAGCCTATGACTAGCTAAATTAGCCCTTTTAGACAGGCAGTTGGATTTTCCTGTAGCTGGCTGAGCTCATTGTTTTAACACTGAAATGAAGAGCACAGCCCCACTAGTAGAAAGTTAGGAACAACTCCCTGCTCTTTCTGCCATGTCTAAGGCACAGATCCTTTCTGAGCATGTGTAAGATAAGCTGAGCCTATCAGCACAGCTTACACAAAAATGCTGAGTCAGCAGGTTTAGAGGGAAAACCTAGTCTTCCTTCTCTCTGTACTCCTGGTGTTCTTTGTTTCAGTGTAAAATGAAGGACTATGGCAGTCTAAAGGTAAGCTGATTTGCTTACCCAAGACGTAAGGGAATGTTTCAGCTGGTCACAAGCTGGCTGGCATTTAGCTGGCTTTTAATTAAAAATATTTCAAACTGAGCAAATTCATTAACTTTATTTTGGTCTTCTCCAGCACAAAAAAAAAATGGAGATTAAGCTATGGGTATTTTTCTTTTTGACAACCATATGGCAGTTCAGAAATTAGTGCTGGCTGTAATATGTAGCCCAAAGTTACTTACAATAGTTCCATTAGTTATGTGGAAGATGTTTTATATGTGTCCATTTCCAAAGTGTTCCTTTTAAAACTGAACACTTAATAAAATCCCATGCTTGCAGGGCTAATTACTAATTAATACTGGTGCGTCCTGTAGATTCCAGTTCGTAGCCACTATGCAGCATGCATTTGAACTAAATACTAATTGACAATAAAGAATGTGGATTTTACAAGAGTTTCATCTTAAATTGATGAGGTGACAACTGTAGCATTATTTATGCATTTCTGTGTATGAACTGTATCACAATAGAGTTCATTTTTGGAAAAATATAATGTATTACTTTGTGTGTATGGTAGATACACAGATGTCACTAGACCTTTTATAGAGTTGTATTTGCATATATTTTCCAGAAAACATTGCATGAAAGTCTACATACCTGATGAGCATTGCTTTAAACCTGATAAAGGATAGACCTCTCGAAAGCTTGTCTAACTAAACTGACTGTTAGTCCAATAAAAAAGGTATCACTGAATATAACAATACTCATCTTTTATATATATATATATACAGTATATACATTATGAGAGGCCATAGCTGATTTATGAATGTTACTTAGTAAGTCACATTTAGTGAACAAATCACATTTGTGGGAAGAGCAGGCAATTAAATAAATGCCTGCAAAACACTAGTGGGGGGTAGGGCCGAGTGCAGATTTTGCTAAGACCCCATACCTTTGAATGTACGTCACTAGATTAAATGCATGGTTCCTTGTGCAAGGCTTATTTATTAATATAGTTTGCACTTTTTGGTATTTCTAAATCAAATAATATTATGTCACTATCTCCTTCTACAAAGACAAAAGTTGCAGATGGGAACAACGGTAAATAGTATTCGTACATAGACCAGCATAAGAATTTATTTTATGTATTGTTTAGAATAATGTATACCTATGGCAGTTCTGATCAGCTGAACTTATTTGTTCTTGCTAATTTTAGCAGGAATCCGTTAATAAATATATATACCTGTGTATATGTGTGTGTGTGTGTGTATATATGCTCTGTATGCAATATACCATCTCCCCAAAAAATAAATAAAACCGTTACCCATAAGCACCAAGCAAGGATTACTTGTAAAAAAAATGCTTTCTGTTAGCTGCACAGAAATAAGAAGCTATATGATATTGTCCCTTTAGTGAGGAACTAAAACATCCAGGACACTTAAGCTTGTTCTGTGTATCCTCCTTAATCACATCATCAGCACTAGGGTTCTTCTTCGATGCTCCAAGAGTGTGTGTGTGCACAAGCCATGCATGTAAGCACTGGAACAGTCAACAGAGTTTCTGAAATTGGATCCCCAGTGCCAATGACTTTGAAAATGAGGAGATAAATGGCAGTGTTTTCATCTAACAGGAACAAGCTAGGAATAGGCGTCTGTGGAAAAAAAAAGTTCCAGGGGGACTTCAGGATGGAATTACATCACCGTTGCTTAAAGTGATGATGTGGTGAGATGGTGGGAAACACCATGTTAAGGATAGCGGCGTCCATCCTTTATAAAGATATAGCAGAGCAGGGGGGCTCATTGGGAAACTTGGACTACTCCTAATGTGCCCCTCCGAGGTTAGAAGGGAACACAGTAGCTGCTGTTAGCAGCATGCAGGGTTGGAGGCCATTGACAGTGGTGTTCTTCCAGGAGGGGGGCTTGACATTCTTGTCCCTGCCCCTCTGGACACCCATGAGGTTAGGTGGAGCATAAAGCAGTGGGCTATTTTGATGTTATAAGTCCTTCTAGGGCTCTGCACCCTTCTCCCAATGGGTAGTGTTCCATTAAAGCTAAAGCAGGAGTTTTTCATTTACAACTACTTTATTACAGACGCCCCTCGGTATGAAATCTCATGCCACTGACTTGATCCCCATGCTTGAGAATTCCAAAATAAAAGAAGCAGGTGGGCAGTAACTATATGAAGTTACACATCTGCAAGATTCTGATTGATTATTCAGAATTCTCAAGTTGTTTTGTCAAGTCAACATTTCAAACTGAGCTACTGAAGAGGAAGTAGGTAATAGAGAAACAGACATAAGGAGAAGGAGAGTCAGTATGAAACTGATTAGGCTATAAGCAACACCTCCTGTCAAGAAGGTTTATATTAAAGACATATCGGTGTAAGGATCAAGCCTTGTTACATATTATCTAGATCAGCGATTCTCAACCTTCTGGGGGTGGCAACTCCTGGCGCTGACATCACCGCGCCGCGCGTGATGTCGTTTTGGCCGAACATCATCACGTACGCGCGTCACGTGGTGACGTTCGTCCGAAACTTCATCATGTTTTCGGCCGACGTCTCCCGCAGGAACCCTTATAAGAAGGGGTCCTGTGGGCGCTTCCGGGTGCCGCGGCGGTTCTCGACCCCCGAGGGATGGCCTCGCGACCCCACCCACAGGTTGAGAACCGCTGATTTAGATTAAAGATACTGAATTACTTGTTGAAAATTAAATAGGTTTTCCACAATCTGGTGAATCAAAGATAGAAATACTTTTTATGCATAAAAAACATTTTTTGCAATATACATTCATTAAAATTTTAAAGCACTGCTTTTACAGGAGGAATCAAAAAGTATCACTATATCTGACTTGATCATTACACATTATGCTTTGTAGCTAGGGGCCAGGTAAAGGCTGAACAGTACAGAAAGGGAGAGATTCAGGCAGGCAAAGCACTGCATTTAATTCATTATCATTCCTCAGCTTTTTAAAGCCTTATTAGCTAAAGGGTGAATTCACCTGTCAAATTCACTTTGCTACTATTTGAGTCGCATCTAACTGTATATGGCAGCACTAACTGTATATAAGTGAATATTACATCCCTTTCTATGTCTCCCTGTCCCTAGTTC
>WMED01025394.1:0-11028 GCA_019650415.1 Pipa parva
AGGGCAAAGACTTGAGACTTACTTGTGACTTGCAAAACAGTGACTTGGTCCCACCTCTGTTTATATTATCTTTTTAACAGTTTTCTAGTTTCATATTATAATATTCTGATTTGTAGCTAACAATGGTTCCCATACTTGTATACATTTTTTTGGATGACCTCTTTGGTTGTATATAATTTTGTGCATTGGAACAATACCACAAACAATGAAAAACGTTGTTGTACTTTACTGCAGGGTAGCCAGTTCTCATTCACTTTTGTTTGTAGTTATTGTAATACTCATTGTGGCTTATACAGGACTTGTTTCAGAAAAGCTGGGGCTCTGGGCAAAGCTTGTGGCATGGTGGCAGTTATACCCAATGAAGCAGAGAGCTCAACAATACAGGAGCTGTTGTTGGTGCAGAAGGTCTGTTGATAAAAGGAGCGGGTTCAAGGGCAGTAGTCTCCATGATCCAGTGCAACAAGAACTTCTGCTGGTGCCAGGAAGCTACCACTTAGTTATTTTTTGTCAATTGGTATGATGGTACCCTGGGAAACTGCCAGGGTACCTGGGAAACATAGTAAAGACACGACTTCTCGCTAATGCAAGCCCCAATTTTATAAGCAGATGGTAGGGTCAATGCAGATGGGAAAAGTCTGTATTAATTCTAAATAAAGGTTAACACTGACTGTAAAGCTGTAAAATGAGGAGGAGAGTCATATGACTGATAGAGTGTAGTGCTGTGCTAGCTTTAAAATAAAGCACACAATAAAAATATGTATAAAATTCCAGTCGGAGTAGGTGTGGCAGTTATTTTAATACAGAGATTACGTGTTATCATTGAACATGAAGTCATGAGTGTTATTTTAGTGCACCCGCAAGCCAAATTTTTTTAAGCTAAATAGCTAAGTATCATATTTTCTAGACACAATGGGCCTTATTCTCTAAGTCCGAGTTCGACTGTCGAATTCTCAAACAGCAGATTCCCAAAGCAAATCCGAGACTGCCACAATTTTTAAAGTTGCGGCTGTGACAATATTTCCATAGTAAAGGTGCGACTGCGATGATATTCTCATTATAAAGATGGGACTGCGACAGTAGCAGTCTATTGCGACTGTCTTAATCTGGCGAATTCGCACCTTTACGCAACAATTTGGACTTTAGTGAATAACCCCCAATGTGGAATTTTGGAAGAGCAGATTGAGTACATATGCATTGAGGCATTCTCATTTTATTTTTCGGTGTTACCGTTCTTTTAAACAAACTATTTCAGTCTCTGATTAATGAAGGAGTTGTTTTATCCACAGCAGAAAGAAAGTTTAAAGTTAACTAATCACTGAATGTGTGACTTGACTACATTTATGTGATGAAAACACTGACTTGGATTGCATACATTGTGACCCCACCAGTTCCACTGTACGTCAATATGTGGGCGCCAACTTCTATTTATAACTGCCTTCTAACGAGAAGGGCACTTATATACATTACAGTTTGTCCTGTTTATTTGTATATTCAGTAACAGCTGGTGCTGTATATAGGTCTTTCTTTTTTAATAAGGAGAGAGCAAAAAAAAGTATTAAACCAATAAATCTATCTAGAAACTGATGTGAAACAGAGTTCTGTAGGTAATTGGAAAATGAGGCACACAGGAGTGTGGTTGACTCATGCCAGGTGAACCACTGGCAGGACAAGAAGAAACTTCCAGACATTTCTCATGCTGATAGATAGATGTCACCCTCTGGACTTATAACCCGGAGAGACTGAAAATGAACTGCTCTGGCTGGATGCGGGAGGGCCTGTTGTAATAAATGCTGCACAGTTTATTGCAGGAGACCCTCTTGCACCAGAACAAAGCGGTTAATTACTCTCCGGGTAAGAATTTCTACACTTTCACTATGGATACATGAGAAAACTGACTGGTACACTTGCATGTAATGTAAGAACTGCAAAGCTTATATTAAAGGAGAACTAAAGCAAAAAATAAAAAAATTGAGAGCACAAAAGAAACAAAACAAAAAACAATTAACAGCAGGCTAGAGGGAGCTGCTTGGAGCTGAGACACAAACACACAGCACAGCAGCAGAGGCGCTGACCCGAATCTGTAAGTAATTACAGCACACACACACAGACTCTCACAGACTGGGGCAAGACCGGAGCACACAGAAGCACATGCAGTTGGGGACTGCCTCTTAAAGGAGAACACACACTAAACTGTAGCTGGCAGAAATAAAATCTTATTGCTATCTTGTATTTTTACAACAATTCTTTAATATGTTATGCTAACAAAAACCCCAAGTTTTACTCTCGAATTATTCATGGGTCATAGCAAATTTCATAATTGTTGGCCCAAAAACTGTCTTCAACTTATACAAGAGATCGACTTATACACAAGTATATACGGTACCTTATACAGAGCTTATTGATTACAGTCACAGCATGAGCTGTGCTGCAATTAGCCGGCACCCGATGCTTCCCCTGACACTTCCTGCACAGCCAGCGCGAAGCTCCTCCCAACTTGTTTCACCCCATGTGAAAAATGGCGTAAACGTCATCACGTTCATTATGGGGACCAATGAGAACACTCCCCGCAATGAGCGTGATGATGTATGAGGCCAGTGAATCAAGTCAAAGGAGATGCCCGCTGACTTCTCAGTCAGCCTGCGTGCTGTAAAGTAAGCATAGGGAGCCGGCTAATTGCAGCACAGCTCATGCTGTGACTGTAATCAATCAGCTCTGTATAAGGTAAGAATTTTAATAATTCTTTTTTATTTTTTGCTTTAGGTCTCCTTTAAGTACTATATCATATAATGCTCTTGCTGCAGTCTTATTTTTCTTTGAATAAACTGGATCCATTTTTTGTGCTCTGCTTTGTTATTAAATAAACTCCAGTACTGTATGCACAAGTGTTTGGAGAAGGCTGCTCTCCTACATCAGCAAACATAAAAGTAATGGAAATTGTGTACGGAAGTGGCGCTAGACCTCAAGCACACACTTACATGGTACCCCGGGGCTTTAATGAAGCATTACGAGTAATTACAGCAGAGAACAAGCACATTAAACATGGTTACAAAGAACTAAACGCTACTACAGAGCTGGACAATACCGGCACAGACTGGAAAAGGAACCTTTATGAGAAACGCAATCACATGAGAGTCACCGTTTCAGATCAGTCCTGTTTCTACACACCAACAAACTATTTTATGCATTGCCCATAATGTATTCTGCTAGGTAGACTGGAGTAAAATTCTTCTGCAATGTAAACATGGTGCTGCACTAATTAATTACAACAACGGATGCCAAGCCTCAGTGAAATGCTAGGTATTAAATGCCAAAGGCCACATTCCCACTGGCAGAGAAAAGTTACTGAACAAAAAGCCAAATTATGTTTAACATGGGAAAACATTCCTTCCTGAACTCTATTATCTATCAGACAGGATCAGCATACTATTACTGAATTACAAACACTCTAATGTCCTATACAGGTATGGCATTTGGGAACCCCAATGACATACTAACATACCTATTTTGCCTATATATTGACTTTCAGGTTTCCAAAAATGCCAGCGGCCCCAGTATCCCTCTGAAAGCCCTACATGTTCAGGGAAACCTCTCTGAGTCAGTCTTCTGCTAAATCCTGTCTTGTGTTCATCTCGTGGCCTCTTTCAGTTAGTATTACTTAGCATGTTTTATTTACAATGTGGCTACTTTTGATGATATAGGAAACTGACGCTGGACGCAACCTGGTATATTGTCTAATTCCAGGGACTAAGTAATGAAAAATAAACCCAGCCCTTATTGCATCTTTGTCAAGAATATACTAACTTTCCTAATTCTCCCCAAAATATCCATACAGTCATCCACATTACTATGGAGGGACGGCTCACTTTCAAATAGTAGTGATTAAACACTTAGCAAAAGAAAGCCTGACTTAGTCTAATATATCCAAAAAACAAAAGGTGGGCAGAAAGGGCTGCAAGACTATACACACTGACTCAAATTAGGCAACACCCATATTTTTTTGTAGGTGGGCACACCATTAATCATTGTAATGATTGCAACTGGCACCAGAATGCAAAAAAATTTAGTTAGTTACATATTGAAGTGCTCCAAAAAACAGGCATTCAGCTTTAAAGATGTTTTTCAGTTATTGCAAAGGAGTGACTGCCTTGCTGATCCAAAATTCATTTGTTTGTGTGATGTTATTGGTCCTTTAATACCCCTAATTCCAGTAAAATAACAAAATGTAGAGGTTCTTCCAGCACTCATACTTGTTTATAAGTGATTCCTCTCTCCTAAAGGCTTCAGTGAAATTATGCATGAGAAAAAAAGCACTCTGTTGATTGAAAATTCTGTGTTTTGTAAATTAATATCCCTATTATTTATTTACTGCCAATATGCCTGCGCCTGCAGCTGCATCCAGACAGGGAAGTTTATCTTATAACCTTCAGCAGGTATATGGGGAAAGGGAGACATTTAGAGGAAGTAGAACAGATTGAGATAAATGAAAATGGGGCACATAAATGGGGCAACCCTCTGCAGGCTCTGACATAATATTAGGGCTGTAACTAGATCAGATGGAAATGACTTGTCAGAGAAAAAAAAATCAGGCCAGATATTACATTTGGATATTACGCAAAGATACAAAACAAATCAGCTTACTGTAAGACGTACCGTAAGGGTGTAATTGACTTTTCTGCTGATCACAGGATAGTCAAGCAATTGAAAATTATCTTTAAAGTTTGCTGTTCCTTTAATTAAACCCACACTAAAGAAACACAACCATTTAACAAGAAAGAAGTCCCTGTACCACTATCCCCTCTATCTCAATCTATGCCTGTCAGTGATGAAACAAAGAGCTCATCCATCTGCAGGGCAACCTCCTGCCTATATACTGTAAATGGGTTAATTAATCTAGCCACAAGCTGCTGTGCAACCAATTCTGGCAACTATGCGAGTAGCGAACTTATAGAGCTCTTCATATCTCTTTGTGTGCGCATGCACAGGCACTTCTACTGCTGACTAATCGGAGGAGTGGGTTGAAGGTGTGAATGTGACTAGGTAAACTGCTCCAAATTCACCTGTTTGACTTTACCACTTCAGACTGGTGAACTGAGGGATTGATGGCAGGACTCGTGTTGTCTAAGGCGATTGTTAATTAAAGAGTGACAATGGCGACTGCAACTTAGTGTAAACATGACCTTGGGACAAGGTGAACTAGAAATAGAATATTCACAGAATACAGTTAGTGGGACAGTATAAAACTGAGGTCATTGCCCTTCTCTTTTCTAATTCGCCTCATTCCACATCCTTCTTCTATCTGCCTGACTACGCTACACCACGCATGCGACAGCACTTGCTGCTGGCCGCCTGTTAGACAAGTGTATTCGCCACTTAGTCAATAAAGAGAAGTAAATTTGCCTGTATTTTGGCAATGTGCGAGGTGAATTCACCCTATTGACATTGAGGCTCTTAATGTTTGTTGTCTTTGTGCGATTCTAAAGCAGTTATAAATTGGTGATAGACCAGTCCCCGCAGAGGAAACCTGCAGAAACAATAATATATCACCACATGCAGTTGTTTGTTTTAGAGTGAGTACTTATTTTAAACTTATTAAAGTCTAATTTACAAACCTACCCCAGTATTGTATTCCCTTTATCACCCTTATATGGATACATCACTGTGAGTCTTACTCAAATATCCAATAGACTCCAAGCAAGAACTCTTTTAGTGCATCCAGTAAAATTAGGCATTTTTTACTACTGCCATCTAGTAAGTGCAATCGTACTTGGGGTGTTTAAAGATAAAAGGTGTCTTCATCCACATAATATCCTCCCATCATAAACAGGTGGCAGGATTGTCTCACTCATCCTACTATTTATTTAAACCACACGTGTGAGGTGTAGTGTAACATTTTGTCCTCTTACTACACCTAGAGGAGTTATCTTTTTCCTCTTGTTTCCTTCTGCGCTCCCATATTATTGTTTCTGCAGGTTTCCACGGCGGCGACTGGTCCTTTACATTTTTCCATGGGCATTTCGGCAGCCTGTATTTCTACATGGGAGCGGCATTGGAAGTTATTGAACTCTGGACTTTCTGTACTTCTTAAAGACTATTGGTTCATATTTCTGTTGCTTTATTCATTATTATATTGGTATCTACATCAAACCAAAAATAAGTGCCAAGGTGAAGTAGCCCTTTAATGGAGAACTATGTATATCTCATTAAGATTAGGGGTGATACTTTCATGGGGAGGGGGGAATGCAGATGGGGTTTAATTGCTGCCGCACTGCCTCCTGCTCTCAGAAAGCCTTTCAGTCTACACCATCGTGATGGGATCCTCCTTCACTACCTGCTTCCTGTTATTCAGTGAACTGAGCAAACGCAGAATCCGTTATAAATCTGAATTCACTCCTTCCCGCTTAAGAACTACTCCTAGTCCTAACAAGTTTTAGTTCTCCTTTCAGTCCTAGTAGCCCAATGATGAGCGGGCTAAGGAAACGCTAAGGGAATTATTCATCAAAGTCCATAAAGGTGCAACTTTTCTCCAACACAACCCATTTAGCAAACTTTGTGATATGGCAAAATTTTGGCATACATCAGTTGCACACTTACGCAATGCTGAAGTGGTGAATTCACCAACGGGCACTGCTCCAAATGCACAGGTTTGACTTCGTCAGATCAAAGTGCTAAAGTAGGGGTCTCATGGCAGTCATCCAGTTTTGCGAAAGGCAATCGTACACTCAAAAATATATATAAAGATTACTGCTGAACAGAAAGTGATCTAAAAACGAACACTTGTTGTAATGTAGGCAACTATAATACAGCAACATTAGTGAGGACCAAAATGTAACAAATTGGTGAAATTGTCCTTTACTTTGATCAATCCTGCCTATTTGTAGTATTTTGAAATTTACGTATATAACAAAGATACAGTTTGAGTGACATTTTAAATACATTCACAGGAATCACAGGAAGATGACTTTACTTGGCCAAATTTGCTACACTACGTATCTGCTACTGTTTGGCAGACCATGCCTGACAATATGATCAGATGTGTTTGCTTCTTCCCCAAGGGGGAATTAATATATCAAACAGTTGAGGTCTTTGAAAAGGGTTCCCAGTAAGAATTCCTGTGCAGTTAAATAAGGTGTTTCCTTGCACAGCTTCCCTATGCTGTGCTAATATTCTAGGGCAGTGGTAAGGCAGATATCCCATTGCCTGGGCTTTAGGTCTGTTTCACACTAGCGACTTGTTGGACTGGTGCTATAGGTCTGACCCCCTGCATGAAGATGAATACCATTGATCATTAAAGCACTTGCATTAAGATTTAATTTGGAAATACCTGGGCCTGGTTCAAAAGCAAACCCTAAATTGTGCTTGTTCTTGACCAGAGGGAGTGAGTATGTCTGTAATGATTTTAATTACATTACACAGTGAAAGAGAGAGTTAATGTAGTACTCAAATAATACAAGAAGCCTTGATGAGGCACGTGAGCTTACATGCATTCAACAAAATATAGTACTAATATCTTATTAAATGATATTCACTACAATGCATATTCATTTATACAAGCTAAATTGATGGTTGTTTTTTTGTTTCTTTACCTTTCAATAAGGTGCATATTATACACGACTATTGGAAAAGAAATGTTACATAGAGCCAATAGGCATCAAATAACTTACCCAAATAGGTCCCAACAAATCCCAGTGCCAAGAAGCTAGAAACCACCAGCACCATTCCAATAACAATCAGGGACAAACTTGTATAATAAAGTTCAGCGGTCTCCAGCACCTCCAAATGTGGCTGAGTCTTCATAGCTTCATTAAAGCTTCAAGAGAAACGAATTGTAAAAAGTGTTACATGAGAAATGGAACTACTAACATCATCTATATCCCAAGTCTTGCTTCCTCACTGTAAGCTTTTGCCTTATAAATCTGGCAAAACAATGCAGGGGAAATGTAGTGTGGTGATTTGAATTCATGAATAAATTTAAACTTAAATCTTCCAAGAAAAGATACGTCTCCAGCTGTCTGTTCAATCTGAAGACCATCGGGCAGGTATGCATGATAGATAAAGGATTGCTGGACAGTTTCTCAGACCGAAGCAGACAATAACATTTACCTCACAAAAATAAAGCAGTTTTCTATATTCACAAGCTTTGGAGTAAATCTAGATCTTTCCTTAGTCGATTAGTCTGTTATATTGCAGTCTTGTTTGGTGTTGTTACCTATGCCATAGTGATATAAGGTCATATCTCTAACCACTAGACCAGGCCTGGGCATTGTACAACCCTTAGACCTCTAACTATCTCTGATGGGCCTGCGTGAGATCCCCTGAGGACCGAGGAGAACAGTGGCAAGATATATAAACTGGCAAGAGCAAACCGCACACATATTTGAGTTCCCGAGTAAGACGCATGATGTTTCGGAAGTGACAGGGAGAGTGGGCACATGTACTCTGGCCCTCTAAACCCATTTCAATTTCTCATGTGACCCCATGGGAAAATTAATTGCCCACCCCTGCACTAGACCATGACAGCCACTCAGTGTATCATACCTACCTAGTCCAAGTTGAAGAAAAGAGGAACAAGGGAATGTGGCCCACTCAGTGCACCGTAGTGAATGAATCTGGCTCCACTCTAAGCACGCCCCCCTTAGTGCAGTGGTCTCACCTACAAAACCCCCAAACTCAGTTTCCACCAGAGACTTCCATATGTTGTTTAGTTTTTCCCAATTACCACTAAGCTAAAAGCCCCCGCCCCACAACAACCCCAACATACTGAGCATTTTTCCCAGACTCCAAAAGTATAAGCCTTCACCTACATCAGTAGACTGTGAGGTTTTCCAACATCCCCCACTTTCTGTAGCCGCCCCCAGACACGTCTTTGTATGTAGCCTGAACACCCTCCCTAAAACTCACCCCAAAATGTTAGTGCAGCTCTCCCCAGACAAGTATCTTCCCAGTGAAGTGCACGTTTCCCTCCTAGTTAACACTATGCAGCCACTCCAGCCTGTGCAAACAAATTGTTTCGCACATCACTGAGAAGAGATGTGACAGCAGTGCAGTGGGTTAATGAACTCACAGGACAATAGAGGGGATTCTCAGGCCTTTGGGACGGAGCCCAAAAATCAGGACTGTCTCACATAATCTGGGACATTTGGGGGCTATGCATAGTATGGGATAAATATTATAACACACAATTACTAGTCATTTTAAAGCCTTGAAATAAGGAATGGTATAATAAAAAAAGTAGATGCACCTTACACGGTTTTTATTATTTCTTAACACAACTTACTATCTCAGTCTAAAAACCTGTAACTGCAACTGCTAACGCAACAGCAGATATTTGTTAAAACCTACTGGCAATGCGGTAATGCTGGAGATTATAAAACGAACAGTCCTGTGGGAAATATTACATCAGCCTTATCACTATCTGTAGTGTGGACAAATAGTACACATGTAGGATGTGGCAATGCATTGTACTTTACCCAGCATTCTGTAATCATGTTCAGTTGTGCAGTCCCATGTACCTTTTGCCACGCTCAGACTGTTTAACATTCTAATCAATCAGCAAACAAAAATCACCTGATGGGAATCACTAAATCATGTCATATTATGTTTTAAAGTTGTTTGCTTTAACAAACTTTTAACAATTCAATTTACAGTACATTTTTAAAGTGAAAAAAAGAAAAAAAAATGTTGATTTCTTGTTTAAAGGCTCATTATTCAAAGGAATTGGGGTGTGTCTGTAGGGTTAAAGGAGAAAGACTTCATAGCACAAGGAGCCAGCACAAAAGACCACCCACTTAAACAAATCGGAGGTGCTAAAGTGCATACATGTCAGCTATTATCTTCACTTATTTTAATAAAAATAAAATCAGCTTTTTTCTTTACACATTTTTCAAATATCACCATGTACCACAACCACACACACATATCATAGTGTTTTCTATTATTTATTTCCTTTCAAACAGATTAATTTGTAAAAATTATTATTTGATTTTTTTTGTATTTCAATGAAAAATGAATAAAACCTTTGAAGGCCACCCTGTTGAGCATTCAGTTCAGAGTGAGCAGAAGAGCGCTACCCTGACAAGATGAGAAGAAATCTGTCAATCACTTAATAATACAGAAGAATAGATAGCAGTGCTATAAAGATATATAGGAAATGACAGTTTCCACATATTTTAACACAAAGAAAGCCTCAAGTATGAGCAACCATTTGTCTATACAATTAATTTCTCTAGATAATGGTTTATTCAATTTTCTGTTGCCCAAGTGAATCAAAAACTCACAAAATTTCTGAAAGTAGCCAACAAAAACAAACAGAAATCAGTGGACCCTGATCCTAAAGTGTTAAACATCCCATTAGACGACGAATGAAAGAGGTGACTGTTCCAAAATAATAAGTCAGCCACCATATGATGAAAAACCATTCAAGGACATTGATGCTGTTATGTCAAACGTCCCAGAGGACTCAGCTGAAAGTGGAATATAATAGTTTCTATTACATAAATACAAGATGCATTGAGCTCATGGAACATCCATTTGTTATAAACTAAAATGGAAAAAGGATATCCAGATTAAAGCTCAGATTAAAACAAAAACAAACCACAGCCCAACAGAAGACGTAAGGTAAGAAAGTGAGTCAATTCCCAAGCGACCTTGGGGATTGATAGACTAGAGCTGACACATCTAAAATGCCAAACACTCTGGAAGATTCGCAAAAGACAAAGTGCACTAATAGTGCTTTACTGTTGTCATCAAAAAGTGTTGGACACAACCCAAACGTGCCAAACTAATGAGAAGTGAATGAACTTAATAAAAACAAAAAAACACCCTGTGAAGAGCAATATAAACTGCTCACCAGATTCACTCCCACATCACACGTTGGATACTTATAAAAACGCAGGGTTTAGTTGTTGAGGGTCCTAATTCCATAGGCTCTCATATTCCACACAGGACTGGAAAAAAGATAAGAATCTACCTGACAAGGGAGCTTTGGCAAAGTAAGTGCAGGATCCCAAAAAGGAATAAGTAGGTACAGAG
>WMED01025395.1:0-11028 GCA_019650415.1 Pipa parva
AAATATGGGCTCATAGAGAATATTGCATGAGTTCATTTCATTATTTAATTATATTAAATTCTATTCCAGCTATACCTAGTGCTTGTAAATAAATCTGAGCAGTCTCTTTACAAGGTCTCCAATTTGGTCTCCAACTCTCTAGTTTCAGGGTTGTGCAGAATTTTCTACTGCATTCAAAATTTGATGTATGCCCAATGTAGCTTTTTTTTTCTATTTTTTTAACATAAGAAAAATTTACCATAATTCCTGTAATTATGTAAATTAGACTACTGGAACTCTTGAAAAAAAGTTATTATTACTGCATACTACTAAAAATGTTGTCTTTTAAGATCACAAAAATTCTTGCTTTACATTTGTTTTTCCGTTTGCTGATTGCGGTCATCCCTTACCTGCTACATAAACCGACTCCCACCCTAGGACATTTATTTTCATCAGATGTTTGCTTCATTAATATTCATCAGATGCTCCAAAAAAAAAACAAAAAAAAAACCCTAACTATGTCAAATTGTGTTTTTAAAGTATGGTATACTAGTTTCTAGAAATATTTCGGAATGTTTGGAAGCAGAAATAAAATACTGTATATCATTGGTATAAAATCATGGCACATTTTAATTTTTAGTGTTATTGTTTAACATATATTTAAAGGTACAGAATTCAACTTTAAATTTAGGACTAGAAACTAGAAAGTGTGAGAAAAAAATGGTAAATTCCAATTTTCATAGCAAATCAATATATTTCCTTAGCTACAGAATTACTAATGAATCCAAACAAGGTTAAGAACCACTGGTTTAAAGTACTGAACCCACCAGTTTCATATGCACATTCACCAAACCCTTCTTTAGTGATAAATCACTTGACTTCTGTGTCTTGACCTCCGTGGCGGAGGCTCCACCGAACCCCTGAGACCAACTCACCGAATCCCTAGTGTTTGATAGAACCCTGGTTAAGAACCACTGCTCTAAACTAACCCATATGTTAATTAGGCCCCATGGAGGTATTCACCATGAGTTACATCAAATATTTTTGTGGAAACTAACCAAAACCCCGTGGGGCTCAGTCACGATCATAACTGAAGCGATCCTTATACTTATGTGCTTAAGTATTATATAAGAAAGCACTGAAATAAGCACTTGCTCTTTTCCTCCTAGAGAAAACTCTATGGGAAAAATTTAGAAATGTCATTTCAGCCTATTCTCCTGTTTGACTGCTTTTCACCATGTTATAGCCTTTTCACTGCATTTTTTATTTCCCTCAATTTATGTAGTGCTGAATAAAATGTATCAATATCGAAAAAGATTGATATCAATAAATATCAATGTATTACTACCACTACACTTCTCTTTATTTTCAATGGCGCTCCTTTTTCACATTTCACATTGCTGAATTACCCCCTAAGGTGCGAATTTGACTGTTGAATTCACAAACAGCGGATTCCCATAGCAGATCCGCAACAATTTCCCCATTGTAAAGTCGCGACAATTTTTTCAGTTAAGATTGTAACAATTTTCCCATAATAAAATCACGACTGCAACAATATTCCCATTATAAAGATGCGACTGCGACAGTAGCAGCCTATTGCGACTGTCTTTATCTGGCGAATTCACACCTATACACAACAATTCAAACTTCAGTGAATAACTAAATATTATTAAATAAACTAAATAAAATAACCCCCTGAGTCACATAATGTAGAATACAATTAGATGGGCTCAAACGTATATTAACAGCATGAACCGAGAATGTCATTTCCTGATTAACTGGCATCTAACCCATATAAAGCATATTTCAATGTATTTTAATCTAGACCTTTCCCACACATAACAAGGGCAAAGGTCACCAAAATGTAATGAAACATGTAGTTTTGCATAGAAAACTCTTTTAGCTAAAACACAGAATATTCTCAGCTCCAGGAAATAGACCTAATCATGAGAAAAATCACAACCGAGAAGAAAGGGGTCCTAGGTTGAGGATTGGATTTGACTTTTTTAAAGCAGCTTTCTATTGAAATACATTCATCTATGTATATGTTTCAATCCCACCACCCACTGTGCACAAGTTAATAATTTAATGCTTTCTCTTTCACCGATTGTCAGATCTAATGTAAGGAAAATCCACCCTGTGATGTAAATTCTATTTGTACGCTTTGACTTTTGTTTTTTTCATGAATATGGAAATTGCTAAACAATAAAAGCAATGCTGACTCTCCCGTGAGAATGTGCTAATTCCTGGTGCACTTAGTAAATAGGGCACGGCTTGAGTAAGTGGATGTATTTAAGACATGTTTTCATTATAACAGCCTAAATATTGAACATTTTTTACGGTGGTGCCTTCCCAGAAGAAATCCGTTGACAATCATTTTCACTGTGATTTTTGTAACTGGATCCAGTGTTGGCTTAATGCATTAAAGTATATATATTTCAGTGTTAAAAGAAAACAAATGTATAACACAGACATATGCTCTTGCCAGCTATTGATGTACGTGAAAATGTACAGACCCATGCTGCATGTGACTGGGTAAGTTTTCACTCAGCTTAGAGCAGTGGTGGCGAACCTTTTTGGCACTCTGTGCCAAAAAGGTGACGCCACTTTTGAGCACATCCCCCTAAGTGCTAGCGCTGGTGAGTGACATCATCACGCCAGCACCGGGGGGAGAAGCGCACATGCGTCGGGGGAGGGGAACTCCCCTGCTCGTGTGCGCCTCTTCAGTGCAGGCCACGGATCCGGCCTGAAAACTGTCAGATCGGGTCCGTGGCCTGTACTGAAGGCAGAGGTGACGGCTGTGTGCAATGGCTCGCTCTTCTCCCACAAAGAGCAAACCTCCTACTTCCCCAGCAGTGTGGGCGCTAATGAATGATGTCATCACGCCTGCACTGCTGGGGAAGTAGGAGGTTGGCCGGCTCTTTGTGGGAGAAGAGCGACCCATCGCGACTGCCTCCTTCAATATAGCCTGCGGATCCGACCTGAAAACTGGCAGGTCAGATCCGCAGCCTATATCAGATCCGCTGCTAAGGGGATCAAAGAAAGAGCAGGGATGGCGATGGCGCGCGTGCCAGCAGAGAAGGCTCTGCGTGCCCTCTCTGGCACGCATGCCATAGGTTCGCCATCCCTGGCCTAGAACATTTGTTATTGACTGAATTCCCATAGCAAATCCGTGACCGCTACAAAATAATAGACAAAAAAATTATTACATTTATTTCCTTAACTTTTCTTTCCTCATTTACATTTGGATTCAACTTATGTTTTTGTAGAACACTGGTCACTAAAAAATCATAATGAACCCAATAGACATTTAGGACTGGCCTATTGATACCTATCCAGCAGGCCAGCCTGAAAAGGCAGACCTTCCTCTCCATCAGTAACCTGGTATATGAGATCATATGTCATATGATGTCAGATGGCGGAGGGTGGGGGACATGCTCCTGGTGGACCCCAGTCAAGCCAGTCTCATGCTGAAGGAAACTATAGACGATGAATATAAATAGTCTATTATAAATTCCTTATGTGATTGTAAAGAAATGTGATTAATCAGATGCTGTTTTGTGAACATTTATGAATGGAGCCATGCCCCCTCCTCTCCCTGACTTCTCTCTCCACAGCCTACCGCACAGGAAATTGATGTCAGGAAAGTCACTTATTGGTGTTTTCGGCGTTTGCATGCGGTTCCATGCGGTTATGAAAATATGCCATCGTACTTCTGTCGCGATCGCAAAAAGATGCGATCGCGCTTCTGTCACATTCACAAAAGGACACCATTGTGCTTCCATCGCAGTTGCGAAAAGATGCGATTGTGAAATGTGACACGGTCGCACCTTGATTGTGTCATTTCCCTTCCTGCGACTTTCGTGCCAAAGGGCCTTTATAAGGCAATCAGACATTCACTTCCTTGCCCGAATATAGAACTATCCTGTTCTTTCTGTGGCTCTGTTAGTTTGTTCCTGTTTACCTGTTTTCCTGACCTTGGCTTTGTTTCCAGGATTCCACTTGCTTGCTACCTGCCCCAACCTTTGGCTTTCCCTATTGACTTTGATTCTTTCTCCCTGCTTCAACTTTGGACCCGTTTGCTGACTACTCTTCTGTCTATTCTGCCTGCCAGTGGACAGCTTGCCTGGGGGCCGCAATCTGGGTATTCCCTGCAGCGAAGCCCACACCTCCTTGCAGGGGTCAACAGTGAAGACCAGGGTCTACCTTAGACACCATGCCCTGGGTATAGCTTGCGCAAAGTCCCTGTGGGCACATTCCGCAGCCTCTTACTCAGCCTACACTTGCACCAACCTTACAATCAGACAGCTGTTATCTGCACATGCTCAGGGTTATAAACAGGCTTTTTAGCTAAGGAGATGGGAAACACAAAAGCGGCGCTCTGAAAAGTGAATGATTCCACTCAGGGTGGGGCTTATCAGCACTGCACAGGAAAAGTCTGTACACAGAATGGAAGGGGAAGCAGAGTGGTTTAAACAAGAGGCAAGTACTACTGATCCCAAAATCGTTTTTACATTTTAATGTTTAGGTTGGCTTTTTATATGTATACATGTCAGATATAAATAATGATATATTCAAACGTTTTGCACTTTAAATTGCAGATTTATTATGATTTCATAGGATCTAAACATAAAAGAAATGTAAATGTATTATCACAGTAGACAAATGATCATTTGTGTCACCATTTCATCCCCAGTATTGTCACCAAAAAAAATTGACATTTTTTGAAGACAGTCTCTAGTTCACATCAGTACTTCAAGCTGCCATGTTTTTGAAGACCTTTGTCCAAAATTTCAGCGCTACACTACACTAGTACACATTTGCTCTCTAGTACAATGATGAATACCCAAAGAATTCTTAAATTCGTGGTGAACAGAGGCTTAGAAACATGCAGTTGCCACAAATTGAGTGTGTTTTTGACATTTTGCAAAAAAATAAATGTATGGTTGCGAATTTGGAAAAGTGGTATAAGTGGTATATTGTTGCAAATTCATGCATTTCTACACCAATTTGCACTTCCATTAATATGCCGCTGAGTCTCTAGCTACCTAACTTTGCAGGGAAAGGATTAATTCTGGTCTGCAATACACACTAAACCAATGTTCTCTCAAATGCAGGACTATATCTCTGATCAGATTTAGCAAAATAAAATCTTGTTCCTCCTAATGTGAAACCAGTAAGATTCCATGATGGAATTTCCACTGGGCTGATTACATTCCTGATTGTCCATGAAAATGCTGGACAGGTGGTTCCCTTCACTGACACAAAGCAGAAAATGATTCACATATGCTTCTCCAGCTCATTCCTGTGGTCAGTTCCACCATAGAAAAACAGCTCCAGATTGTGGGACTCTGAAAGAGCAGGTTATTAAACATGACCTCTAATCATGTTAGTGCTCTTGTTATATACACGCAAAGTCTGAACGAAATATTAGCGAGTTTAAACGTTTTTCCTTTAATGTCAAAAATCATCAATAAAACAGCAACTGTTTGGTTCAAAAATCAGCATGAATATGTAGTTTAGGGATTTGAAAATGTCCATTCCACTCACTGTTACTTTATATTATTACTCTCAGGCCTCCTTCAAACTATTGTGTTTGCCGAGATTCACTTTGGATGACTCAATAGGTTTGATGCAAGTGTCAGTCACTTAAAGCACATTTAATAAAGTCAAACACATTTTTCTACTAGTAAATACAGTTTTCTCAGATTTACTAAGCTGTTCAAAAACTATTTTATCACCCAAAAGAATTCTCCACCCTCAGGCTGGTGAAAACCCATCATTCCCTATGGAGTTGGTCCTGTCATTTAGCCTAAGTCCAAAAATGTTTTCCCACCGTAAAGGGACAATGATATCAATCTGTAATAGAACAAACTCTCATAGAAAAGCATCGCAAAGTTTCCTCCTGTTAACAGATCGATGTTTGTCAGTTACGATTTATTTTGATGGGGAAACATTTCCATTGATCCTTTGTAAATCAAGGAAATCAAAATGTACTTGGAAGCAAAAACTGACAGCGAAACGGGGTGAAATCAATCGATATGGTCGAACTGGTCTTAGTAAGTATGCCCCCTTGTAGTCACACATTCACACTACGGGGGCAATAGAGAAAAGTTGAAAAGGTTTTGTCTGTATCGCCTAATTAAAAAAGCCTGTGTATTATATTTCCAGGTGTCTGCAGGGGATTTAAATCCTCCTTCGAAACAAATCAAGCTTTAATTGTGACTATATTGTTCCCAGCCTTTGTACCAAGTTTTCTAGTGGTTACCGCAGTTCTGCTCTCCTGCACTCCAGATCTTTGTTCCTGTGCATTTCAGCTCTGTTGCTCCTTGTGTCTCCTTTTTCTTGCAGTGTCCTGTGGTTCCAGTTCCTTTGCAATCGTCATCTCTGGCCTTCAGCATGTTTCTGTGCTCCTGTATTGCTCTGGATTACAGTTTTACTATGCTATGTGCTCATTTGCTACGCACATAGTCGTGCAAACTTTTACCCCGATCAAATAATTTTTCAAATACAATTTGCGCTTAAACATTCACTGTTATTCTAATTGACAACTATTAATCAAAACAGCACCCTTTTGATGTATTATACAGATATGATGCTGAAAAAAACACTCAGGGGGAAATGTATCAAGTGTCGTTAATTTGCGTCTATTTAGTAGCAATTTATCATTCACTTTGCACCAGCTACGTATGTTGTTTTTTTTTTGGGTTTTTTTTGGGGTTTTTTTTGTGCGCACTTGATTTATGAAACTTAGGCATTAGTTTTACCTTTTTATAGGTGTTAAAATGGTTCTGTCTGAACCTTGACGTCAGAGAAGCAGTGAAACAATTGTGCAAAGAAATGTTAGCAATTCCTATTTTGCATTTTTTTTTTTTTTTTTACACGAATGACTGGTTTGTGTTAAAAATGTTAGCAATTACCATTTGTGTACAGAAATTACTAACATTTTTATGGAAATATTTAAGTTATCATTTGGTGTGCTTTTAATGGTAAATGGCTGTTATTGTATGTATGTATGTAT
This sequence comes from Pipa parva, assembly GCA_019650415.1. Classification (NCBI taxonomy): domain Eukaryota; kingdom Metazoa; phylum Chordata; class Amphibia; order Anura; family Pipidae; genus Pipa; species Pipa parva. The sequence continues at coordinate 7,001 of WMED01025395.1, forward strand.
GTATTCATTTATATAGCGCTGATAAATTACACAGCATTTTACAGAGATTCACCATTCACTTCAGTCCCTGTCCTGTAGAGCTTACAATCTAATTTTCCTATCCAGGCCTATCCTATTTCTGGCATCCTTAAACAGTAGTGCGTTAATTGTACTATTTATTTCAAATATATGTAAATATATATTATCATTTATATGGGTTGTTTTCTACCTTTGCTCTGCTCTCATCTCTGGAGAGCCGTGCTGATGAGCTCACCAACATAAACTGATGAAAACATAGTTTGTTTAGGGCAGGGGTCGGCAAACTTCTTTCGGGAGGGAGCCATTTCACTCCCTCCTCCAGCGGCGATTACTATCTTCTGAGCTGCCGGAGGAGGGAGGCGTGCCCTCTCCCGACCCCATGACCACTGACAGCCAATCAGAAGAGCCGTCTGTGGTCGTGGGCGGGGCTTGGGCATGGCTTTGGCAGTGCGGCCCGAGCCACAACAAGGCAGCTAAAGAGCCACATGTGGCTCGCGAGCCGCACTTTGCCGACCACTGGTTTAGGGTAAGGCTGCACCTGGCATTTGTTTGGGTTTTAGTAAACTGAAAAAACACCTATAAACCTGAAAAATAGGTACACCTATAGAACTCAATGGCAACCACATACAACCATGGCGCATATTGTCCAGGTACATTTTATTGTGTGAAAATAAAATGGTAGAATTTTTGTTGTGACAAAACACTCCATGACACAATGCACCATAGCTGCAAGGCTATGTCGCCTATTATTTCCTGTGGGTGCAAGTTTGTTTTTAGCCTTACCCATAACTAACCACTGTTATCATTAGTTCATCCTGCTGAGCTTATTTTCATTAGGTCATCCCGGTGGGCTTGTTTCCATCAGTTCAGCCTGGTGAGCCTGTTTCTAGCAATTCAGCCTGGAGAACTTGTCAGCACAGTGCTTCAAAACCACAGGAGATGCTGAAATTAGGACATTTATAAGTCAATTAAGAACAAAACAAAGAAAATTGGTATTTAGAATTGACTAAGCAGCTATTCCGAGATAACTAATGACATATCCAGTGCACAGTCAATCAGAAACTAGTAGGCAGTGCACCAGTGACATCACTGCTATGGGGGGATGGAGCTGTCTACTCTAGCAAGTTGAGAGGGATGTAAATGTATGCCATTCATTACCTTATTCTTTGCCTGATCGCTTTAAAAGGCAGCCTAACAGAACTATCTCCTACCCATCCTTAGCAGCCAATCCAACCTCTAACTGCAAAAGTCGTCAATGTCATTCATGATGTAACAATGCCAATGGTTCTGCAGATATTTAAGCTTTTGGTTTGGTGAGACTTGCTGCTAGGCATTCTGTGTCTGTGTCTATGGCTGACTTATTTGCTTGAGTAAATAAATCAGAGAACTTGCAAAGATATTTAAAATAACAGACCTGGTTTTAAAAGATTTACCAAATGGAAATTCACCAATTCTACAAAATGCTTTAAAACTAACTAGGCTCTGGGAGAAAAGCCAATGTGTTTTCAAGTAACAGGAAGCCAAGTAATCCTCCCCACTTTATCAATACAATTTCTCCAGCTGGGTTCAACTTGCTCACTTCATCATTTGATCTGGAGAGCTTAATTGTGTAGATTCAAAGCCTGTGACTCCAGTAACACACATGTGTATATAATGTATACATGTACATGTGTTTATCTATATATATTGCATCTGCTGACTAACACGGCCACTTTATCCTACCTTTTATATATGTTTCTGTTAGGGTTGCCTTCTTATTGCTTTAAAGGCCAGTGTATACAAAATCTATGTCCTGCAATGCTGATTGGAAATGACTTTACATTCATTATTGAGACTTCAGCTGTACCTAATCAGCCATACATTTAAACTCATTTTAGATTAACATTTGGTTAGATTTGTGTATAAGAATATGCATTGTGTGTATATAAATATGAGAATGTGTTATGTGTGTACAGTATATGTTAGTGTGTATATCAGAATATGTGCTGTGTATGTATATGTTTGTCTGTATAAGAGAATGTGTTGTGTATGTGTATAATATAGTGTTTTGTCTGTACAGTTAGTCCTCGGGTTACGATGGTCTCGAGTTACGTCGTTTCGGGGTTACAACGCTTTATACAATGCCATGTTCCGACTTACACGGTTTTGTGACGTAAGTCGAACTGCATGCAACCATGCCTTGTTCCGACTTACACGGTTTTGCGACGTAAGTCGAACCATACTGTATGAAGGTATGATCCGACTTACATTGAAATTCGGTTTACGACGCAGCGTAAGAACGGATCAACGACGTAAGTCGAGGACTACCTGTATATGATAATGTGTGTGTATGATGTGTTGTGTCTGTATGATGTGTTATGCACACACATTATCATACACACACAAACATATGTACACACATAACACATCAAACATGCACACACAACACATCATACACACACAAATACACACACAACAAATATTCTCATTCACACATATGTTTTTGTGTATGTGTTTTGTATGTTTTTGTGTATATGAGAATGTTTTGTATATGTGTGCATATGGATATGTTTGTATGTGCGATTATGTGTTGAGCATGTTTATAAGTTTGTGTGTATATGAGAATATGTGCTGTGTATAAGAAGTTTGTGTGTATAAGAGAAGAGATGCCTGTGGTGGCTCAGTGTTTTTCATTGCTGCCTTGAAGTGCAGAGGTCCTAGGTTCAATTCCACCCAGGAATTCATCTGCATGGAGTTTGTATGTTCTCCTGGTACTCCGGTTTCCTCCCACAATCCAAAAACATACGTGTGTGTGTGACAAAATAGGGAAACTAGATTGCTACATAAAAACGACTAAATAATAATAAAATATGAGAATAGGTGCTGTGTGTACAGTTATGGCCAAAAGTTTTCAGAATGACACGAATATCATATTTTCACATGATCTGCTGCCCTCTGGTTTTTATGTGTGTTTGTCAGATGTTTTTATCACATACAGAAATAAAATTGCAATCATATTATGAGTAACAAAAGCTTTTATTGACAGTTAGAATGAGTTAATGCAGCAAGTCAATATTTGCATTATATATTCTTCTTCAGGACCTCTGCAATTCTCCTTGGCATGCTCTCAATAACTTCTGGACCAAATCCTGACTGATAGCAGTCCATTCTAGCACAATCAATGCTTGCATTTTGTCAGAATTTGTAGGTTTTTGTTTGTCCACCCATCTCTTGATGATTAACCACAAGTTCTCAATGGGATTAAGATCTGGGGAGTGTCCAGGCCATGGGCCCAAAATTTCTATGTTTTGTTCCCTGAGCCATTTAGTTATCACCTTTGCTTTATGGCAAGGTACTCCATTATGCTAAAAAAAGGCATTATGGATCACCAAACTGCTCTTGGACGGTTGGGAGAAGTTGCTCTCGGAGGACATTCTGGTACCATTCTTTATTCATGGCTGTGTTTTTAGGCAAGACTGTGAGAGAGCCGATTCCCTTGGCTGAGAAGCAACCCCACACATGAATGGTTTCAGGATGCTTTACAGTTGGCATGAGACAAGACTGGTGGTAGCACTCACCTTGTCTTCTCAAAACAAGCTGTTTTCCAGATATCCCAATCGGAAAGGGGATTCATCAGAGAAAATGTCTTTACCCCAGTCCTCAGCAGTCTACTCCCTGTACCTTTTGCAGAATATCAGTCTGTCCCTGATGTTTTTACTGGAGAGAAGTGGCTTCTTTGCTGCCCTCTTTGAGACCAGGCCTTGCTCCAAGAGTCTCCGCCTCACAGTGCGTGCAGATGCACTCACACCTGCCTGCTGCCATTCCTGAGCAAGCTCTGCACTGTCGGTAGCCCGATTCCGCAGCTGAAACAATTTTAAGAAACGGTCCTAGCGCTTGCTGGTCTTTCTTGGGCGCCATGGAGCCTTTTTGGCAACAATGGAACCTCTCTCCTTGTCAGATTCACTACAAATGGTTTGAGGTCTGGACCCTAGTGGCTGGATACTGGCAATAGTTATACTGTGATCTGAAGG
>WMED01025397.1:0-11027 GCA_019650415.1 Pipa parva
TCTATCTATCTATCTATCTATCTATCTATCTATCTATCTATCTGTATCTATCTAACTATCGATCTGTATATCTATCTATCTATCTATCTATCTATCTATCTATCTATCTATCTCTGTCTGTTTGTCTGTCTGTCTATCTATCTATCTATCTACAAATACATTAATTATATCCAACAAAAATAAGAATAAGATTACCCAAATTCCCTGTTTAACTAGAAGGAAATGCTGGTCCAGCAAAGGTTATCACAAGGGAAGACTAAAATCTAAATTAATAGAGTACCTCCAAAGATTTCTCATGTCTTTACACCAGCTTCAAAAGTTATAAATACATTTGAAAAATATAATCAAGATTGTTTATCAACTTGCATTGACACTTTGATCTGATGAAGTCAAACTTCTGAATGCAACACAGGATGCCTTGCTGTACTCACTACTTCAGCTCTGACACTTGACCATAGCTCAATTACGCGTGTATGCACACAAAAAGTTGTGAAAAGAGCTCCATAAGTCCCTAACCATAATAAGCACCTGGAAAGGATGTATACTGGGTGCAAATTTGCACATTTCAGAGTTTTCTGAGATGGGAAAGTTGTGGCACCATGTCACATTGTAGCTTATTACTTTGTATGATATGCCTCCTGTTCCCATGATTTTCATTGGTTAAGAAACCTTTATTCTTAAGAGACTAGATGTTAGCTGCTCGTTGCAGAAGGGAGATCTATGTCTGTTTCCCTAAGAATAGTGAAAAGCCACTGGAGTTGCAGTTAGAGCGCTGCCACAAGGAGGCCTGTGGGAGTTATTGAAGTATTGAGGTGGGCATACTGGACTGTGGTTATTTGGACTGAACTGCATAAAAGTGATATTACCAATGTTCTGCAATAATTCTATTCAACATATTTCTAACTTAGTAAACAGTACGCATTTGTGCCTTCAATTCTTTCTCTAGTTCAGATACTCACAAAGTAAGTGTAAACCAAGCAGTCAGAACCGCTTTAAAATATTTTCCTATTATCAAAGTGAATTGTATTTACCCATGGCTGTCTTTGCCTCATTATTTAATCTGCCATAAAATCAATTTCATTTGTCACCCTGCCTCTTTTCCTTTTCAAATAGCAAAGGCATTTTTATAACACACCGCCAACCAGTGCAATTAAGGAGCAGGAACAGCAGTTGTAAGTTTCTACCACATCAGACACAGTATATTAATACACATCAGTATCAGCTGAGCAAACTCTTTAAAAAAGTTTTACTTTAATAAACAATCTAAGTCAGCGTTTTCCACTGTGCCATACATTGCTTCAACATTATTTGAGTCTGGCTTCACGCACAAGGGAAAAAATGATTCTGGGCCCATGTAAGTATAAACAAATGATATTAATAGCACCATCTTCACTTCGATGTGTCATTAATCTAATGATAACATGTTTCTGTCATTATCTGTAATAAAGGAGGTTTTTTTTTTACTTACAGCACTATTTTATGTTCCAAAATTGCTGCTGATGCAACCTGGCAGCAATACCACTGAGATGCCTTGTCAGCTAAATAAATCTTTGCAATAGTGTCATCTGTTCAACATTTTTTCCCTGTCTTGTTCTTGGCATCAGAGAAAGACCTGTCGTTTCAGCAAGATGATTGCAGCGTCTGCTGTATTGTAGTTTGGTCAAGTCGTATTTGCTTTTGGCTATGATAAATATGCCCATGCATAAATTATGCATCTGAAGGAAGTTTTACAAAGTACCAAAACTGTGAAAAAAAAGAATGTAAAATGGGATTGTCAGCGTAAAATAAAAAAACAATAAAACAACCAACAGCGTAAATGTTGGAGTTTTCCCAATATGCCTTGTAACGAAAGGTGATTTCTAATAAAAGTTCAAAAAAATGTCAATACGAAAGAAAAATGGAAGATCGTTTGTCCGGTTGTAATGATATTTTTTCAAATAAGGCTAAATATGAATTGTTGGTAATTTGAGGTGAGGTTAGTAAAATATGGGGCATAATTATCAGACTTGAGAAATATATCATATAGTACTATAATTCACTACATGCAATCAAGGTATAAAGATGCAGCAGTTATAGCACACAATAAGAATAATACAGCATGGAGTCATTAAAGTATCGGCCTGTACTATATAACTATATCTGATCAATACATCCGTTAAACAGGGGTACATTGTCTTAAATATTAAAAGCAGTTCAACCATTAGCCTCCAACAATGATATTAACAGATGGGGTTCAAAACAAGGATAATTATATGTGAATTAATGGAAGATTAATTTACTTACCTCAAATAAATATGCAGAAGGTGATAAAGTCGAAGTGGGTCAGGTAAGCGAAAACAGGAGTTTTTAAAGGATTCATATCTCCAATGGCTGCCCATATGAGAGATAACATAAAATTCCATGTGATCAGATCCCCCCCAATCATGAGGAACTAGTGATTAGTGAATACCTCTGTTTTTATCACACAGCGTATCACATCTTGTATTGTTAGGTTGGAGAGGCTGCTGGGTAAACACTTCATATTTTTGCATTGCTTAATCACAAATAAACACATCATACCTCATCATTTTCACATTTCCAGATCACAAATAAACACTTAGCATACATTTTCCAACAAAATTATAATCACTTTATATACACATTTTGAATTGAAGGAGATCCACTAGAGAGAACAAAGGGAAGTCCAAAGATTATTCCCTACCATACCTCTCCCATATCATCAATTCACATATAAAACAGCATACTGAAAAAAGTGCGAAGAGTTATTGTGAAAGTAAATGAAAAGAAACGGAGGGCCCTCCATTTTACACTGAATCTAACATTACCATTACAAACATATGCTCCATTCAATTTTTGATACATTCCCATACATAATAGATCCTTATTCAAGAAGTTATTTGTCAAAGTCTGAGGGGGTAATTCAGGAAAGAGTGAAGTTACCTTGTGATGCTTCTCATCAGTTCGCCGAGAGGGGTACGCGCTCCCTGGTCTCCTGTAAGCGGAGATCAGCGAACGCTTTAAAGGTACTTAGGCTCGGCGAGGTGACTCGAGTGGTTACGAGGTGAGCTGAAGTACCTTTAAAGCATTCACTGATCTCCGCGTGCAGGAGACCAGGAAGCGCGTACCCGTCTTGGCGAACTGATGAGAAGCATCTCAAGGTAACTTCGCTCTTTCCTGAATTACCCCCTAAATATGACAAAGTTAATTTGAGTTCCTTTGTGGTGCTACACTTAGAATGACAGGAATTCAATTCTCCTTATTCACGAAATTGCATATTCCCTTGGTGAAGAAGCAGACAGTGTCAGACACTATTCAACATGTAGTGTGGTGTAGTCATTCAAACAGCAGTGGGTGCGTAGTGATGCAAATACAACCAAGCGAAGGGAAGTGTCATTTTCTGTTTAAAGGAGACAATGTCGCTCTAACTTTATCTTTTATATATTAATGCCAATATCTATTAATATAGATTAGAATTAGATTAGAAGGAAGGGTAGTATTACCACTTTGTCACATTTCAATCCCCACTTTTGTCGACGTATTAAAGTTGCCTATTATATAAATGATTTTTACATCTCTTTCTATAAAACACTATTTCTGGTTCATTTTCCAGATTGGTTCCTATGTCTTCTATGACTTTGGAGTGTACAGTCGCCTTACATAAAGCCAGCTCTGCTGTAAACCCTCAAATGTGACACTTTCATCTGGCGAAGTCAAATCAGCAAATTTGAAGCAGTATGCCTTGGCAAATTCACACTCCCAAACTCCAACACTAGCCAAATAGCTGTCACATTTACAATCCAAGTGATACAAAGAGCACCGTGGTTTGATGTCTGTCATCAGTTGTCAAATTTGTTGCAGAAAATAATGGAGTTTGATGAATAAGTGGTGTTGGAAAGTGGTGAATGACTGAAAATTCCAATGTTTACAAGACTGTTCAGACTTTGATAAGTAAAAACCCATCAGGGTCAAATGAAAAAAGGTATGATAAACCATATCACATATTGAAATCTTGTACTCCCAGTTAAATTAAACATCCTTTTTTACATATTCCTTTATAAAGTCTAATTGCACAACATCACTTTAGGCTACACTTTAGGCTTATATTCTAACATCACAACAGACAAAAGAGAGTCCTTTGATAGCTGAAGTCAGGTGAAGTCCTCCATTAGTTCAAGGCAAAGCTCTGACAATTCAAACAAAAGGAGTAAGATCAATATCTTTTTCTGATTCCTCAGGGAGGGCATCTAACATATAAATTCATCAGGTCTCCCTTCTCAAAAGTTTGATATTTATACTGCCACCCAGTCTATAGAAAAGATCTCCGGCACTCCGAGGTAAGTAAAAACAACTTCTTTTATTGTACATCCATTAAAACAAAAAAAAAACTTTAAAAGCGAGGGAGGCACCTACGCATTTCACGCTTATAGCGCCATGACTAAGGACTATAAGCGTGAAATGCGTAGGTGCCACCCTCGCTTTTAAAGTTTTTTTTGTTTTAATGGATGTACAATAAAAGAAGTTGTTTTTACTTACCTCGGAGTGCCGGAGATCTTTTCTATTTGCTTTGAAACAGTCCTGCCTCTTTACTCCTTTGAGCACCCGAGCTGTTCTACTTCTGTGATAGAGGGGGATTGAGCGGTCTTTGGACCCATTATCTGACCCGGTCTATAGAGACCTATACAATCAATGCAGATAAAACCTCCAGAACTGCCATAATAAAATTCATAAAAATGGGAACCAATGCAAGATCTGCATTTTTTATTTTGCAGAAGGCATTGTTTTATTTTTTTCAGCAGTTTTGTCCAGATATATTTGCTGACGTGCATTTAAGATTGTAAGACCGCAACTTGCATTGCAGTTGATAAAACAATTAATTTTAAATAAATGTGCCCCCTTGAGCTGTTTCAAAATTGCTTAGTACTTTTCTTTTCCTAGATCATGAAAAGGTTGTATAAAATTGCAGAGTAACAATCTGTTGCCCACATTTCTACTACATCAACCTATAAATTGTGGTCTATCTGGAATACTTTTAAACAAGATAGACCAGTAAAGGAAGGCAAATTAAAGTAGTTTCTTCCCTTTGGACATTAAATGTAGTGATCATCCTCACAGTGTTAGCTTTTCAATTTATTGTTGTACTACAAAACTTGAAAGATAACCTAGATCTAATCTGTTTTCTACATTAATCAGTTGAAAGGGGAAGCATGATTAGAACTCAGAAGATCCTTGTTCAAAGAGCATCAGAATACTACAGTTCTTCCTTACTCTCAGAAATTGTCCAAGAGGTATGCCACTTCTACAGCAAGGTTATAAGGGTGGAAACTGTCATATCAAAGCAGGTTATTCATAGCAGTTCTTTCCAAAATCATAACTGAACCCACACTTATTCTCACATCAAGAAATTCTGATTTATTTTTCAATAAATAACATCTGTAATATGTTCATGAGTCCTTGCATAAAATGAATGTATGATTGATATATCTAAGCCAGAGAGCTAAATGAAAGCGACAAAGTTTTCTGAGAAGACTAATTCTCTCTCCCACAACCCAAAGAACAGACTTGTATATGATGGGGCACATTTTGCCCCTATAGCCGTTCCTGTAAACTGTATCCTATAATTACAAATTATTGGCAAATAGAAAATAATTGTGTCACAATGTGAAATCTAACAATTGGCTCAAAAAATAATTGTGCATTGCTGAATTGGTATCAGACATATTCAGTAAGAACTGAACCACTATTAGACCAATCCCATGCTTAATGTTATAATACAAAGATTCTAAATCACAGGCCACCAACCAATGTTCTTCTGAGAATTCAATACCCTGTATCTTATTAATAAAGTCCAAATAACCTTTCACATAAGAGCTATGGGTCTTGACAAATGGATGAAAATAGTTACCGACATATATATACCGTGCATGCTTTTTCTGTAATACTACAAATATCTGCAACAAAAATCTTCACAAAGATTTTCAAAATTGTCCTTATAATCTAGCCATGACACAAGAATTGTTGTTATTAAAGCACTTTCCTGTTACACTCCTATTTTTCATATCATGATTTCATATGATGATACATTCTTTCATTTGATACTATTTTTCATTCCATTTAATGATCTGAATGAATTAAGCCTCATTGATTTATTGAGGATATTATTTTCATCCCTTCACAATCTTTTTGTGATAAACAAAAGGGAAAGGTGGAGTTGAAATCATTTTTGAATTCTCTTCTACTGTAATTCAGTTAGCCCTACACCTAATGCTACCAGGTTTGATTCTTACATTAAGACATAGAGTAGGGCCTTTCTTTCATCTTGTTCCCTTTGGGTTAAAGTATCACATCTAAGAGATTCAATGAATCAGAATAAATACATAGTATATTAAGGGGTTACAGAAAATTATATAAATTATATTCTCACTCAAGCTATGGAGTCTAATAACGTCTTGCATATAATATATGAGGCTTGACAAGGGGTGGAAGTTTGGTTATATGTTACTTACCTATTGATTCTAGCATTAAAAGGTTTGCTTTGAGTTTTTTTTCCATTTTATAATATTTTAATCACATTAGATAATTTTAATGTATATCTACAGTATAAAGGAAGTTTCATTTTTAAATTACAATGTAGGGTATGCAGGTTTATTCCAGTTTTTCCCTACCTTCCTTTTACTTTGATTGGCTTTTAGGTTATATGAATAACCACCCAATCTCTTTGACTTTGTAGACACCACAACATCAACTACCCTAACTAATAATAGTAGTTTATGAACAAAATATCTACTAAAATCAATCTGCTTTTGTGCCTGGCAGGTGTTCCTGGGAAAGGGTAGCAAAACACTCAATGACATGATATAATTAGAGACACAAAGCGGCAGAGGGTTTTCTAATAATTCTAAGCAGCTACAGCAAAAACAAACTTGCCTGCAAGAATCAAATGTACTACAAAGTGAAACTAGGGAAACAGTAGTAATCTTTCATTTACCTTTTAAAGGAATCAGTGGGTTCAGGTTGTTACATTCATAAATATTAGTAGTATAAAAATTTATATTGGTTATTCAGTGGTGGAGACATCTATGTCCAGAGCTGTCTAAAGATTAGATATAGATTTATTGTGTGATTTTTATTCTCAGAGTTATTATCGACTTGTAAGATAGCCATTGTTTATGTTATATATGAAATTATACTTTCTAAAAGGAAATGGACCATCTGTAGATTTTGGAATGCTTAATACTGGAAACCCCATGAGTGAGAACCCACCCACTAGGTTTAAAAAGTATTGTACAGCACACCTTGCTGTGGTCATATCCTAGCCAATAAAAGGGTTGCATTCCAAAAATGACAGAATGTTCCAAAGTTGAATTTTATGCTCACTTTAAGTTATGTCATCGGTAAGGATTCACCATCTTATATTCTTTGAGCAATTACTGATCATGAAAGGATTCTAACACAGAAATATGATAGTTTCATTACTTATTAAACTGTATGTAACTTTCTAGAGAAAGCACGAGTTATTTCTATGAATCTACTTGCAAGGTAACTTGATGTGAGAGAACATAACTCATGAATACTCTGCCATCAATAATACTGTCACAAAAATGATACTAAGTTGCTAGAATTTATAAAAGAAATGGTGGTAAAGTAATTACTTCTTGTAGCAGTAAATTCACATTTCCATACACTCCAACATAATTCTTCAATTTATTTTCAAGTTCACATTTATTTACACACCACAACTTAGCTAATTACCTGATTATGGCACTAAACAGCTTTTCAGCAAGGTAATCAATTTGTAGATGTAGCTGTTTTTTTTTACATTTGTGAGCCTTTCTGGTAGCACATTATTTTGTATACATTTCGTTCATAACAAGACAAGTTTTACTGAGTGGGACTAACCCAGTAATCTTTTGTGTAATCCAATCATTCTGGTGGGAAGAATTGAAGAACTGATAAAACCTACATTTCTTGGGTAGGCACCAGCTGATAACATTGCCAGATCTTGCTATGTGTCTAATATGAAAATTTCTTAATATAATTTGTCATAATTGCAATTATTCATATTATTTCAGTCTAATAGGGTGAAATTTATTAAAGTCGTAAATTTTACCGATCGATCGGAAGTCGCTTGATTGATCGAAATTTCGATCGATCTATCACTTTGCCTTTAATGAATTTCACCCTAGGGAGCTCCAATTAACATGTCATAAACCTAATTGGATACTGGAGGTTTGCCTGTCATCATAGCTAGGTGATTTTTGTGTGAAACAGGCAAGGAAAAGCATGGCAAGGCTACAAGATGAGGGAGAGAAACATACAGCAAGGAATGGAGGAACACAAGACATGACTGAAACGAAGAAGCAATGAAAGAGACTTTGGGGGTAATTCTCACCTCGCCATCCTTTGATTCACCTCACCGAGACTGTTACGTGCTTGGCTTGCTTCTCTCCTACACGTGGACATCAATGCTTTAAAGGTATTCCAGTCTCAGCGAGGCAACTCGAGTGGTCGCGAGGTGACTGGAATACCTTTAAAGCATTCGGTGATGTGCGCGTGCAGGAGAGAAGCAAGCACGTAACAGTCTCAGCGAGGTGAATGGAGGGATCGGGAGGTGAGTTCGCACTTTGCTGAATTACCCCCAACTTTGACTAAACTAGCCAGAAAATAAGTTAACAGACACAAGCAGTACAGGCAACCAGAAGGACAAATATAACACAGACAAGGAGACCAAACCTTAAACAACACAATTCACCAGCTTTAAAGTCTTAGTGAAGTTTCTTTTTTAAGCCTTCCTCTGGATCAAGTACATTTTTCAAATATCTATCAATTTCACAATAAATTGTATAGGTGGTTTACCAGCATGCCATTGGCACATTGTTGAGTATCCTTCCAACTCTTTATGTGTTTTTGAACATTACTCTCCAGTTCTCCAATGCACTTTGTTCAGCATGTTTTACAGCTGCCCATTACTTTTAATGTGCATTGCTCAGCTGCTCGTAAGTCTCACTACTGATTTCCTGTTAGACCTTAGCTGTCCATTAAATTGAAGTGGTGCACGTTGCTCAGTAGCACCTCATTTTCACTGATGTCCATGACAAGTAATGGACATTGCTTTGTAGTCACCCAACTGATCAATAGTTTCACTGCACAATATTTCTCATCTGCCCGCCAGATTCATTGTACATTCCTAAGAAACTATGGCTTATACAGAAGTATTAATTCTAAAAATGGTCTCAGAGCTCTAAAACTTCAATCCATTTTTGGAATTCACCTCCAGAAAAGACAGAGAAAAAATGGTGCTTAGCAGATCCCAGATTATCCATAAACGCAATCCCTTTCAGTCCTAGCAACTTATATCAAGTTTTGCTTTGCTTTGAATGTGATGTAAAAGAAAAGGTTACATTCAAAAAGTCTAAAATATTTTGCCTTGCATTTATTCAGAGAGATGCAAAGTTCATATAGTGAAAAAAAGTAGAAACACACAGGGATTCCTAGGTGATCGATTCCTGGTACACAATCCATTTCTGACTTGGCTTCTTGTCACATCAATATTTACATTTTTCAGCAGATATTGTGTTGTGGCTGCTATTAACAACCCACCAAGCTCTTTGCAGTTTTATTATTATATCATAAATTAGGTCACAAGCACTTGCATTTATGTATTTGAGCTCTGATTTTCATCTTTTTACAGGAAGCTCAGGAGTGATTAAAGACTCTGCATTTCTAGTTTTTTGACATTTTTAGGTCTAACAGTATATTTTGTTCTCGCACATTTCTAATGAATATACTTAAAAATGTGCACTGGGTATGGATTTTAGTTATTTTCAAAACAAATATGATAAATGAAGACACTTTTTCCAGAAAATACTACAAAATATTTAGGTTTATCTCCTATCAAAATAAGAGCTCTTAACACGTGAGTGTTTGAAAAGCACATTTATAAGGTGTGTGTTCAAAAGCTTAGAAAAACTGTAACCCCTCTGTACAAACACTGATGCTTGTCAGTGTGCCAGAAGCCTACAGGTACATCAATCTGCCTTTGTCCTTATACACTAATGTTTTGGAACCCACAATTGTAATTTGTAATTGAGTGCTTATGAGTACCCATCTTGACTCCAGATAGTGAAGGTACACAAAGGTGGAAATATTTGTTTGATTGTGGTGGAGGGGTATTGCACCGGGCAAATACTTTACATGTTAGACAAAAGTGGTCTACCCCTAAAATTGTTTTTGGATGTTTTTGCCAATTTTTCCCCATTTTATGTTGTTTGTATTTTTTTTGTTAGAGAATAAGAGACAGCACTAGGTACGTCATGCAATGGACACTCCATATTGTTTTCAGTGTTACATTAGCACAGGTCATTACATACTTAGTAGAATAGTATCTCTGTGTCTGAAATGTTGGCAGATTATTTTGTCAAAACAAGCAGGTTTAAATTACTAACTGTCTTATTAGTGGTCAAACAACTCATTTGTTTGGAGATGATTACATAGATTAGTTAAACAGATTTTAACTCAAAAAATGAACTAATCACTGGTGTGAACCTACATCAAACACACAAACCATACTAGATACAGTCCCTTTATTTTACAAAGACATTGTATTACCATGCCTATTGATAAAAATACATGATCCCAAAACACAATATTAAAAATAAAATACAAATTTTGTATTCACAAATAGTAAGTGCAAAAAAATAAAATTCATTTTTAAGCCATTAATTAACGTTGAATTAGAGATCATCTTATTCATCATTTTGGGCCAAACAGTTTGAGATGATTAATGAGATGGCAAATATTTATATAGCAAAATGTTTTCAAAATTCAAAAGGAAAGAGCCAAAAAAGCAGAAAATGATCAGGATAGATAAAAATTTACAGAAATGTTTTATGCTGATTTCTATGTTTCCTATATTGTTCTTAAAAATTTCTAGTTTAAAATGCAATTTAAAAATAAATGGTAAAAGTAGTTTAAATCCTAAGGCATCCAAACCAGAGTTTAATCAATTTTATGTTAAATGGTTGGGAGGA
>WMED01025398.1:0-11027 GCA_019650415.1 Pipa parva
CCTTCTCTAAACACATTTCTTCCACTGATAAAACCTGTTGATTTTTCCTTCAAAACATTGCCAAGAATCTCCCCTTTCTCTCTTGCTCTACTGCTAAGATCCTCATGGATGTTCTCGTCGTATCCCGGTTGGACTACTGCAATGTTCTTATATCTGGCCTTCCAGCTTCCCACCTCTACCCGCTCCAGTCTATTCTAAATTCTGCTGCCAGAATTCTCTCTCCCCAGAAAGGACAGCCTTTCTCCCAGTCTCCCTCTGCTCCTTGGCTCCCTGTAAACAAACAAATGATTTACAGTGTTCTCCTTTTGACATTTAAGGCACTTCACTCCATTGCCACTCCCTACATTTCCTCACTCTTATGCCCATACATTCCTTGACATGAACTGTGCTCCTTCCAAAGCAACCAGCTTTTCTTGTCTTAAGCCCTATTCTCTTTCTGCCCCATACTTCTAAAATTCTATACCCCTTTTTCTTCACCAGGAACATTCCCTCTGCACATTTAAAACCAAACTAAAGTCCTACCTTTTGGAGCAATAGCAATGATATTTTTCACTTGTTTTTATGTTTATATTTTATGTTATCCTTATTTAGTTAGTATTTATTGACCTGTGTCAATTGTTGCAACTCTTACTACCCTTATTATGGAATATTTTATATAAAAAAAGTAAATGTTGTAAGTTATACCATTTGCAGGCAAGTGAACAAGTCAAGTAAATTACAAGCATAAAATAATGAAGATACAGGGGTGGTGGTCCCTGCCCCATAGAACTGACAATCTAAAAGATGACAATGCTAATTGCAGGTTGGATTGGGCTTGCCTTCTAAAAGGCAATGGCTGCTTACCTCTATTTACTTGCTTGTTGTTGTTATCAGGGCTGTGGAGTCAGTAAGCCAAAGCCCCGACTCCGACTCCTCATTTTCCCCTAACTCCAACTCCGAATCCTCAATTTCCCCTAACTCCAACTCCGACTCCCTCATACATGCCGCATGTTTAAGAAATAACTTAATTTAAGCTTTTTTTCATCCTTATGATACAATAATCAAGCTATTTAGGTAGAACATAAAATATATTTATTGGATACAAATTTGCAAATATGCAAAATGCTGCAGTAAGTGGGAAAAATGTTGTCTTTTAACAGTCCCTTTATGTTGAAAGCTAATTTTTGTAGTGAGCAAACTTCTTTAATCCTGTTTTCTCTAGCTGATCTGTGATGAGTGCAGCCATTCCTTCCAGTGCCTTTTCCTCTGATCTGTAGCAAGGAGCTTCACAATTGAGCATATACATAAAGTGCAGCACACATTCATTTCAATTAAGAGCCTAGATCCTTGTATAACGAATAGAACAGACCTTTACAGGACATTTCATTATTTTCCCAAATTCTTATGAAAATATATTTAGCATATACTGCAATGAACTAACTCTACCAATTTATTATATATTTTGGGAGTTGGAGTCGGCCCAATTTGATAACGACTTCATCTCCACCAACATGAGCCCCAACTCCACGACTCCGACTCCACAGCCCTGGCTGTTATCCCATAATCTGATATTTGGAAATACTCATGGTGTGCCAGTAGAGCCAGCCAGTGTGACGCTTGGAAGATAAAGTGGCAGTGCAGAGCACTGACAACTACTGTATACTGGGTGCACTGACAGCCTGTGTGGCACCCAGGCAGTCCCTCAACCCCTTACACTAATGTTTGAACTTTTATGAATAAGCTCCATGGACTGAAGAGGGGAATAAAGAGACAGGAAAAAAATATTTTGCTTTGTGGGTCACTGACCTCTTGTTATCTGGTGGACCCCTAATCTTTTTCTCCCTGGCAGTTGCCTGATCTTTTTTTTCCTGATGAAATTGTTTGACAATTAGAAGTACTATTTATCTCACTAAATCACTTTCAAATTTAATGATGATTAAAAATGGCTCCACATAGGAGAGAGTTGTCTGAAGATTTGAGACATGCATTTTTTTGCCATGATCATATTGATAAAGGTTAAAACTTTTAGGAATCAATACTCTGGTCTACTGAGTTCAAAATCAATCTTTTTAATTTGCTGGCATGCTAAATGTATGGTATATCAATGGGTGAATATGGTAATCATAGTTGAAGTGTGGCAATGCTATAGTTTTTATATGGGGGATGATAATGTTGTAGGGGAATGTATTTTACTAATGGCATTTTAAATTACCAGATGTACTGTAAATCATTGAGAGATTTTATGTCATTAAGCATATTTTCAACATGACAATGACCCATCACATTCATCCAAGGCCACAGCCATATTCTTAAGAAGAACAAAGTGGCCAAGTTAATCATAATGAGCACCTGTGGGAATTTTGAATAGAAACTGTTCATCAACGCACTCAAGGAGATCCTCCTTAAGATGATAGATACAACAATATCCAGAGAACTTATACACTTCCATGCCATTAAAGGTCAGAGCTGTATTTTAAAGTAATAGTAGGCATACTGACATATCATTTTTGCTGAATTTAAGCAAGACTGTACTAATTCTTAAAACCCTTGATTTAAGCAAAGTCGCATCATTTCTTTATTTTGCAAATATGAATGACAATCATAACAAATGTTCAGTGGCAGTGGAGAGAGTGGAGCAGCTATTAGTTCCACCTATTTTGGTAGGGAATTCCATAGTTTAACAGCCCTTACTACTATATAAAGAATCCTTTTTTGGACTACTGTTGAAACCTCCTCCCAGTTTTCGTAGATGTCCTTGTGGCACCTGTACCATTGTAGGGGAGAAATGTGTATTTGACAAATTCTTGTACTGATATTGTAAAGATTTTTAGATATGAATAACAGTGGTTTGTCTATTAGTTAACCATCCATCTTCACATGGGTACCATCTGGATCGGGTGTTTTCTCCATCTTTGTTTTGTTATCTACTTATTTCTTCCAGTGTTAGATGCTATGTGAGCTAATAAGAAACATTTCTTAAAATGTAAAATTACCACAAGGTTGAATCACTTCCTCCTCCTTCTTCATAGTGATGGAATATTGATTACAAATTAGGAAAAATTCTTTTAGGTACATTGGACAACACTGATAAACACACTGTGCCCCAGGGCCATGATCCTTATGAAATAAACTGTAATGATCTATTAAGGCTACTATGGTGCTATTACGAATACTAAATATTAAAAATCTATAAAAATGAGGACTGATTATAAACATCCTTAGAATGCCAGTATCTGAAACATACAAAAAATGAATTCTAAGATGGACAACTCTTTCAAACAAATGCATGTTTTTTCATGAATGCCCCTTTTGATTTCAACTTATAAAAAATATATTTTAGAAGTGTTACACAGAAACAGTTTGCTTTCTTGCCATGATCCCCATTCCTTCCATTGAAAGAAAATACATGAATAAGTTGACAGTTGAGGTCAGAGCTTTGTTCCAGTTACAATGAAAGTATTAAGTTTCTTCCCAGTGTCTCAAGTACCTTTGGTGGGGTAAAGAGAAGGATTAAGAAAGTGTCCACTTTGTGGGCTCCAAATGGTTTACTAGAGTAACAATGAAGAATGCAATGATTTCAATCTATGTCTCTGTCATGCACCTAAGTGATGAATTTAATGATTATAAAGATGGTAGGTAACTGGGCTATGATGATTTTGGGATATTGTTGAAGTTTTTTAGTGGAAATTGTATGTTAATGATTCACTAGCAATGTAACTTACCATGAAAAACACAAAGCCATGTTTCTTATTAAGTACTGCTATCTTCAGTGGATGAGACCTGAGTATCAGCCATGATGACAATTTGTGGTCTAGTACAAACAAACATTTGATAAACCCTGGTGTAGACAAGAAAGTTTAAGCCACAAACAAAATAGTGTCCCATTGTGTAGCATAAACTCCATGTTTTAGGTGAAATGGATACCAAAATATTTGTCTACAGCTGTGCATATTAGATAATTTCAGCCCTTCTGGGTAAGTTCCTCCCTTTATAGATATTTGCCTGTGAGTGTACTAGTGCATGCCAAGCTTTGTGGGTAGTTTATCATGCAGGCTGTCATTGGCTCTTTAAGTTATTTTTTTGTAATTTATTACATGCATTTTAAAGGAGAACTAAAGTAAAAAAACAAAAAAGGACTGTTAAAATACTTACCTTATACAGAGCCAATTGATTACAGTCACATCATGAGCTTTGCTGTAATTAGCCGGCACCTGATGCTTGCTTCACAGTGCTGGCTGACTGAGAAGCCGGCGCGAAGCTCCTCCCACCTTGTTTCACCCTGGGTGAAAAATGGCTTAAACATCATCACGTTCATTATGGGGGCCAATGAGAATGCTCCCCACAATGAGCGTGATAATCTATGAGGCCGGGGAAGGAGAAGAAGGAGCTGCCTGCTGGCTTCTGTGTCAGCCAGCGCACTGTGAAGGAGGCATCGGGTGCCGGCTAATTAAAGCAGAGCTCATGCTGTGACTGTAATCAATCGGCTCTGTATAAGGTAAGTATTTTAACAGTTCCTTTTTATTTTTTACTTTAGATCTCCTTTAATCTATTTTGTTTTTGCTCATTTCCATTAATAGATTATAAGTCATATCCATAGAATTCTAACGGGCAAATTTATAATCTATATCTTTAGAAACACCGACAGAATATACAGTAAACCAATATGGTGAATACTGGTAAACTACAGTATATTGCAAAGTTCTGTGAAGAATTGCCTTTTCTCCCTTTGATTAATGTATTATAGTCTTAGGCTGCTGTATTTGTACATCACTGTATATCACTGTATATGCTGTATATCACTGCTGGATTCAAAATAAAAAAATGTTTTCTCTGGAGGTGTGGAGACCTTGCATAATGCTTGACTATGAGCTAAAATCATACTGGCAGCAGGGTACAGCTGCCAGCTTACATAAAAGTATGCATATTCAAAACACTGCCCACAAGCACCACTACCCACTGTGGTCTTCTTGCTGCTGTCAGTGTGCAAGGGAAATGTCAAATACTGGCATATAGTTTGGACCTCACTAAGTAAGCTGTCCTTACTCCTCTCTCAGGTTTAATATAGCATTCTCTCCATTGTTCTATTTGTTTTCCATATAGATGACTGCAGACAAAAGAAAAGGGTCGCTCAATCCACAGTATAGAAGGCAATGTAGAAAATATTGGGTGCCACGGAGTAAAAAGCCCACAAGAGATGCAAACAAAACAATAGCTCCGGCACTCCAAAAACAATAAAAACATCAAAATGTATTGGGTAATAGTTAAAATCCAAGCATCATAGTGAAGATAAAAGTGAAGATTAAGGCACCCCCTAACATCTATGATTAAGCGCCTGTAGCGCGAAACACGCTAGGGGGTGCCTTTACCTTTGCTTTTACCTTCACTATGATGCTTGGATTTTAACTATTACCCAATAAATTTTGATGTTTTTATTGTTTTTGGAGTGCCGAAGCTATTGTTTTGTTTCCATATAGATGGGCCTTGCCTTCCATGTTTTCTGCATTCATTTACTACCCCTCGGGCGAAATTTATTAAAGCTCGTTTTCGCTTTTCTGAGTTTAATAATTGGGGTGAGCACCTGGAAGTTCTTTCACGGTAAGTATCGCGAGATTTGTTCCGATTGATGCTTACCAAGAGAAACTTTTTCCATTGAATATATCCATGGAAAGGGTAGCCATACTTTACATTAGTGTACCTTTCTATGGAGATATTCAATAGAAAAAGTTTCTCTCGGTAAATATCAATCGCAATAAATCTCGCAATACTTACCACAAGAAACTTCCGGGTGTTCGCCCGATTAAACTCAAAAAAGACGAAACGGGCTTTTCCGAGTTTAAGAAATTTCGCCCAAGCTTGAATTTATCTACATTTTATCATGGCTGAACAGCAAACTAACTTTAAACAGAGCCGGTCCTTACAGAAGCCAAATGAAAGCATTCTGAGACAGACAGCAGGCGTTGACTTTTTTACCTCTGTTGATTCGGGTGGTGTCCAAGTGGAGGATACTTAGGGGATTATTCACTAAGGTGTGAATTCATCTGTCATATTCGCAAATAGCTGATTCCCATAGCAAATCTGCTACAATTTCCACATTGTAAAGTTGCGACAATTTTTTATGTTAAGATTGCGCCAATTTTCCCATAATAAAGTCGTGACTGTGACAATATTCTCATTATAAAGACGCGACTGCGACAGTAGCAACCTATTGCAACTGTCTTTATCTAGCGAATTCGCACCTATACGCAACAATTCGCACCTTAGTGAATAACCCCCTAAACCACAGTTCAAGCTGCTGGAATGATTCATTAAGAAAGAGACAATAGTATGGTGGGATATACAGGCACTTACACAGTATCAGACCACAAAATGAGTACCACGTGGTCTTCGTATTAAAAAAGTACCAACTTGTATACCAGAGAGCCATTCTATGCATACCAGATGGAATGAAATTCTAAGTGAGTGTTCATTACAGCTCTTCTCCCTTTTGAATGAATTCAAATAGACATGGCTTACACAGGTATGTGATGAAATTCAGGAGATTCGAGATATACTTAGTTCTAAACAAAATGAATCAATGCTTAAAATACTCGACTCACTGTTGGATCTCTCAATAACCAATTGTGAACAGAATATTATGCAAAGAAAAAAGAAATAGCTCATCAGATGAGCGGTGTCATGTTTATAACTGGCATAAGCAACGCACTAATTACAGGATTTGCATTAAATCTATTTTAAAGCGCAGGAACACTAGGATGGTCACCTTTTCTGATGAAAGTGATTTTGATATGGATACATCAATTCCTTTGTCGCTTGATAGTGCTTCAGACGTTTCAGTCAGTGAATCCCCTTTGGGACGCAATCAGTCCCAACTGAACAAGGGACACAGAAACAAGAAAGCCAAAGACGCAAAGGGAACATCGGACTCGATGTAGTCGCCATACAGGGACATGTGAGTAGCCCCTACACATTGAGACGCTCCAAGAATCAGGAATCTCAGCCTCTGAAGTGAAATGAACACCGCTAGCCCTGAACCAATCATGTAAAGTGCTCTTTCCAGAGGAAGTAGAACTTTTATCAAGACATTTGAAATTTGAACCTACATGTCACTTTAATCATTACAGCACCCTGGTAGATCTTTTCAGATTGAAGCAGAAGTACATTCTGAACATATTTCTCATTCTGTATCTGTTACCACTCCCTTAGCACAAATTGTAGATAAATATCTTACTATTTTTCAGGATTTTACATGTTTAACTGATTTAGAGGAGTTGGCGGAAGAAAGTATTTCATCCTCATATTTTGATGTTAATAACGCTTCTGATAGGCTTAACTCTACAGATACTTTATTTCTTCACCCTAGATTGCCCATACATTCCCGTTCTGATTTTTATCCACTGCAAACTAGACTTGCGTGTCTAGACAAATTTCAGAAAGTAGTGGAAGCTGATTCAATTAATCTTCACTCTAAAAAGAAACACACTTATTACAATTTAACTGTCAGACAAAGAAATATGTTACGAGATCTTTGGAATGATCATACAGTGGTTTATAAAGAAGCTGATAAAGGTGGATGTTTGGTTATTTTAAATAGATATGACTACATAATTGAGGCATTAAGGCAACTGAGGAACACTAATTCATATTGTAGATTGTTAAGTGATCCTATTATTGTATTCCAAAATAAACTGAAGGATTTGCTTTCTCAAGGTAAGACCCTGGGGATTTTTACTAAAGCAGAAGCTGAACGATTATATGTGACACATCCTATGTTACCCATTTTTTATCACCTTCCGAAAATACATAAGGCGACCTGTCCTCCTTTGGGTTGTCCTATAGTTGCTACTATAGGAACCTTATTTGAGACATTGGGAGAATGGATGGATGCCTTGCTACAGCCTTTTGTTAAGAATTTACTTTCGTATTTAAATGACACCACTCATTTACTAATCTCTATACAAGATATTTCATGGTGCCTTCTTCAAAATGGCTGAGCATGGACATCTCCTCTTTTTATAATTGTATTCACCACAATCTGGGAATACTCACAGCTGAGTGGTTCCTTATTAATTACAGCAATTATTCTAGTGCCCTTATACACTTCTGTATACAGGTTTTGCAGTTTTTATTAACTCACAATTACTTTAAATCTGATGATGATTTCTATCTTCAGATCTGTGGAACCTCAATGGGTGTGAAATTCGCTCCCACCTATGCTCTGATCTGAAACTCAGGCCATACAATTTTTGAATTATGTTAACTCTAACTCCTTAAATTAAAATTTCACAAGTGATTTTCAGCAGTATACTATTAATTTTTTGGATTTAACTTTGAGTGGCAATATTATTTCAAATTAAGCTGTTACATTTGCTAACATACTCTCACCCTGAGAACTGTGATCTGCACAACCGCATACATGGCTGACTACTAAAGGTTTTTATAATTGCGGCAGCAATGTGTTTGTGTTGCGCACATTTGAAAGTAGGTGCAGACTTCTCCAACACTAATATCAAACAAGTCTATCATATAGATCATTATATCAATTGTAATACAGCTTTTGTTGTATACTTATTAACATGTAAAATCTATATGATTCAATATATTGGATGTACTATTAGACCTCTGCAAGTTAGGATAAGAGAGAACTAAAATGATATAGAAAACAGACGCGAGACATACTGTATATTTTATGTTCAAACTAGGATCCCTATGGGTCTAAACTTTGAATGGCATTTACATTGTTTCATTGAGTAAGAGTGATTTTTTTTCCTCTTGTTTTAACTTCCTAGTTTCTCTGCATTTGATTGCTTTAAATAAGCTGATAACATATGATATATCATAGGAATATCCAATTATTTTTTGAACACACATTATATATAACACTATATATAACATTGTGCTTTCTCTGATCCAGTGTTTACTATTTAATTACTGGTTATACTTGACTATGTCTTACATTTAACATATTTTTTAATGTATTTATGTCACTTTTATGTGTGATTTTTTTACTATGTGAATTTTTTCGCTCACTGTCACTTTATGAAGTATGCACCACCTACCCTTTAAAAACAATCATGTTTGGTTACATTGTATCTATGACTAAGTGCTGTTTAGCGTGAAACATGTAAGATTTGCTTTGTAATCTTTTGCTGTGCTGGATTTTTAATTTGTACAATAAAGGAGCAACTTTTACAGTCTTTGGAGTGCCAATATTTATTTTGTTTGGATTTGAGATGCTATGGATGTCCTTCTTTGTAGACCTAAATTAAATTAAATTGTTGGCGGTGATTATCTTCGGTGTTAAAAATAGCAGGTGTCACATAACTATGCAAAGCTATTGACTCAAACATAAATGTTTTCTTAAATATGTTGTCTGACAAATACATCAAAATAGGTCTTACAATCTCATAATAAGCACAATGATACAGTTAAGCTTTACTGTTCCTTTAACTTTGCTACATTTTTCTTTCTGCATTTAAGAAAAAACAAAACAGATGAAAAAACATAATAATGGCATGGATGGAAATTGCTGAAGAGTTTCATAGAACATGATTACGTAAAGATTTTGATTAGCAGAATACTACTCCAAAGCTGACATGAGTTTTCTGAGCTGTCATAGAATCCAAGTAGGGGGTTGATTTGGGAGCTGATGTAGTTGCCACCTGTCCACTGATTACCATGAAACAGGCTGGGCATATAAGCCTGGCACTGCAAAATAATTAGAGCTCCAGATGGTAACCTTGTAAGTTATGAGCTTCTCATAACAAATTAAGTGCACCGTTAGTGTGTTACATGTTGGTGATGCACTGCCTTAAACAACAACAAAATAATGTATATTCTATTTATTGCTTTACAACTTCTTTCATTGTTCAGGCTTGTAATATATCCCAGTTCTTGTGTGCATCATTCCTTTGGCCTAATTACAGTTGTTTTTGAAAGTTTTCCCAATATATCTTTTTAAGTTTATTTATTAGGGATATTTTCATCACACAATGCAAATTATTCCATATATATTACTGTAGGGGTATCTTTAATCTAATATATGTAACATTAAAGGGAAAGTCTATATCTCCATATATATTACTGTAGTGGTATTTTTAGTGTAATATATGTGACATTAGTGGGAAAGTCCTTATCTCCATATATATTACTGTAGTTGTATCTTTACTCTAATATATGTAATAGTTACTTTCCGCAGCTAAGCCCTAACCTCCTTGTGGGGGCTCTAGGTGAATACCGGAGGTTTCCTTAGACTCCTTAGGGTCTGTGTGCTATTGTGTCCAGTGTCAGCTGCTTCCTCTTACTCCCCAGTAGTTGTGTACTACCAGCACTACAAAACCACATATACTTGAAACAATTTCTTTCAACCAGAACTTTCAAGATGGAGCTTGAAAGACACTTATCTTCGCATACCTATTTGCAGATCTCACAGAAAACACCTGAGGTTTTGTGTACTGGGAAACCATTACCAATACAAGTTTCTGCCATTTGGCCTAACTTCTGCTCTGAGGACATTTACCAAGGTCCTAGCCCCAATCTTGACCCATCTAAGGCTCCAAGGCATAGAACTGTTTGCCTACTTGGATGACATCCTGATAATATCTAAGATGAGCCGTCAACTAAAGACAGATATCCAAGTAGTGCAAGAAAGTTTAAACCTACATGGATGGTTAATCAATCAGGGTGTGGTCACCACTCTTAAAAGATAACATTTTTTGGGGTAATTATGGACTGAGATGTACTCAGTATGTCTTTCTCAGAACAGAATAGAAGACATAAAACAAGAAGTTCACAAAATTCACAAATTCCCAGCCACAACAGTAGCAACTTGTCAAAGAGTCCTAGGCAAGATGGTAGTGACAACAGAGGTAGTCCACTGGAGTATGTTTCACTTGAGGTTTCTGCAGGTGGAACTCCTGAGTCAGTGGCACAGGAAGACCAACAACCAACTAACTTTGTTGACGATATCTTGCAATGATCAATTGAATTGGTGCAAAACCTGTGAAGGAAGCGCAGAGACACTACATAGTGCCGAATCAATAATGCTTATA
>WMED01025399.1:0-11027 GCA_019650415.1 Pipa parva
GAGTTTTACTTACCCCCTGGCAGAGTTCGGCAGCGCGTGTTGCTGCTGCCGGCAGCATATTAGAGGAGAAGGAACCCGGAAGTACTAATCACATGCGCAACCGGGTTCCTATTGGATTCCTGTGACCGATCGGGTCACAGGAGCCCACCTCTTTGCATGGAGGGAGTCAGCCAGGACTCACTCTGTGCCAGATCCAGCGCTCCACCGGTGAAAAAAACGCCTGGTGGAGCGCAGGACCGGGGGCCGCAGACTAGCATCCCAAGGGCCGCAAATGGCCCCCGGGCCACGAGTTTGAGACCCCTTCCCTACAGAATGCAGCATCTCCCTCTCCTCAGAGGATCATGGGAGTTGTAGGTGTCCAGTAAGGGGTTAACTGTAATAATACAAACTATTGGAATGTAGCAGAATGATATCACAGACTGTCTCATATTAAAATCGCTATTTGAATGTAGCAGAATCTTATTACTCCGTGAATGCACCAGATGATGTGCCAAACAAACTAGACTGATTAACCAAAAAGAAAAAAAATGCTTCCAAAACAAAGCTATCCCTTGCAGCTGTGGGCTGGAGCCCAGAGGCATATGCTCACTTTACCTAATGAGAATTCCATTGCTGATGTCACTGAGTCATTCTATTGGATAGCCAGTTGCTGCTTTAGCGGAACTATATATCTGTCCGGAGATGATTGCTGCTAGTCACAGAAATGCTAATAGCCTAAGTGGAATGTGGATACGCATCTGATTTGCATTCTAATTAAGTGCATATGTTAAAATGTGAGGTGCTGCATGGTTTAATATTTCTAAGCACTAAACTGTAGTGTCTACAAAAATGATTAGTATTAACAGCTGGCATAAGGGCATTGTGATTTATGCCAATATTAATTTCTCTATGGTCTCTTTGGGGACATGGGACTAGGGGTAAACCTCCCGCCCACAGGAGGCAGGACACTAGGAAAAACAATCTCCTCCGCAGTGGGCTTTACCCCTTGCACAAGGGCAAGGCCAGTTTTGCGTTATTGGTTAAGAAATAGGTTTGACAACCAGGATGTAATAGGGGACAGAAGCAATTCTGAGGCCTCCATCCGTCCTCAGTCTCCTCACCCTACATTGAAGCCCCCAGGAATTTAGACATTTTTTATTTCATATTACACAAGTGTCATTGCAGTCACCTGTCTTTCCAGGTAGACAGGCTGTCTGGATAAAGCTACACAGCCAGACAGATAACGGAGAGAAGTCTCTTACACTTTCTCCTTCCTCCCCTCGGCAACCTATGCATGTCTGTTAAAAATAAAAAAAGGAAAAAAAGAGGAATAATAAATGAAATATTATATTATATCTAAGGGACAGACATAGCAGGGCTAATTTCAGCCCAAGAGGGCGCAAACACTGGATGGTTTCCAGAATTCCTTCTGGCACATTGAGGGGTGGGGGCCCTCGTCCCCGTCAGCCCTCACTAAAGGGACTGTTATCAGGTAAATTTTGTTGTAGGAAGGAGAACATTGGCTGTGCCATACTCTCCCCCTGGTACAAGGAGACCGATTAGTGTTCCAGTATACAAGTAGCACTGTTAGGTGCTTATTTAACTTAGAGCAGGAGAGCTTTGCAATGTTTTTTGAAGTATCCCATTGGGAATGCTTCAGGCAGGGAGCTGATTATTCCAAAGGGGACATCACCGCTTGCAGAGTATTGCTAATAAAGGCATTCAACTCCGCTATCTGGTAAGCTTTTGGTTTTTCTTGCTCCAGGAATGGTACAGCCTATCTTTTTACTTCACAGAGGGTGGGGGGACAGCACATTCTGTTTAAGGGAGAATTCTTCCCTGATTGTGTAAATATTATTATTTATGGCAAGATCCAAACAGGAACTATTTGAACACATACATTCTAAAGCATTAGTAACATTTTTTGCTTGCTCAAAGTGCTCTGCTGAAATTTTGCAGGGTGGTTCACATTCCATTTGTACCAATTTCTCAACTATATCTACTGATCGTAGAGGTCAGAGTCAGTCCCCTGAGGTCTCCCTACCTGTCCTAGAGGCATCCCATATTTGGGTACAACAATTGTCTCAATTATTACCAGAAACAATTGTAAAATGTTGGAACGTTTTTACTGTAGTAGTGAAGTTTCATGTAAATGCACGGCAGATTCAGTCGCTTTTGATGCAGCTTCAGCAGGTATGCCTTCATCAAATGAGGAAGGCACTCCTTCAGAATTATCTGATGGAGAGGAGAGGAAGTCTCCTTTTGATGCACCACCCTCAGTGCACGAATCTACTGAAGCTTGTTACCCATCTCATACAAAAGTTTTTGGTGGTGTTAAACATTTCTGATTCTCTGAAAGTAACAGACCTCTCAAAAAACATATTTAAGAGACAATGCAGAGTAAAGAATTTTTTGTTCATACTATGAATTAGAACAAATAGTACTAGCAGAGTAGCAACAGTAACAGTAGTAGTATTAACTGCCAGAACTCAGATTTCAAACCTCCAGAAGATTCTGGCATTTATATCCTTTTCCAAAGGAGTCCTTAGATCTTTGGAGTTCTCCTCCTCTACTGGATGCTCCATTTTCTAGATTATCAAAGGACACTCCTTTACCAGTATCTGGTGTGGCCTCATTCTAGGATGTGGCAGATAAAAAGATTGAAGGACTATTAAAATCAATGTTTAATGTTGCTGGCACTGCCTTATGCCCTATCCTTGTGTTGGCATGGGTGGCCAGTACATATGGGCTTCTCAGCTTCTTGAAGGCATCCAGGGAAGCACGGAAGTGGAATTGAAGATCTACTTAATTCTGCTTTAGATCTGAAAGAGAGCATTGCCTATTTATGTAACGCTCCATTAGATGGTGCTAAAGTCATGGACATGAGCAATGTCAATGATGGCTTAAGCATTGGGCTGCTAAGCTATCATCCAAGAAATCATTCACTTCTATTCCATTCAAGGGAAAACATCTGTTTGGCGATAACCTGGTTAAGATTATCTCTCCAGCAACTGGAGGAAATAGCAGTCTACTTTCCCAAAACAAAAATAACTGTGGTATGTTCAACAGATGGGGTTAGTCCTTTCACTTTTGAGCCTCTTCTAAAAATACATTTTGTTCTTCAGGATCCAGTTCACAGTCATCAGCCAAACCACGACTCCAGAATTAACAAAATGGCCAGTGGCAGCCAAAGAAATCATCTTGTCTAGCTCAGTTCAGCAAGGTATAGGTATGTTTCACATAGGACACACACACACAATACCATTCACCATGGTTATTCAATAGAGTTTCATTCTCCTCCCCCACTCTTTTTTATCTCTTGCGTGTTCCCAAAGACAAGCAAAGGGACAAGAGTTTCTGTCCTGTGTACAGAATTTAATTTAAAAAAAAAGGAGTCATTACTCTGGAACCAAAGGAACCCCAGCCTTTTTATAGTTGCCAATAAGGGCATAGATTTCTGTCCTCTTCTAAACCTAATATGTCAAAATAAGTATGTCCGGACCCTTTGATTCAAAATGGAGACTTTGAGGTTTGCGACTGCAGCAATGAATCATGAGGAGAATTCTTAGCTTCAGTCAATGTCAGGGACACTTATCTTCACATTCCATTCCTACCAGCTCACCAGAAGTGGCATTGTTTTGTCTTCCATACTTTCCACTTTCAGTTCGCGGCACTACCGTTTAGCCTGGCCACAGCACCAAGTGTATTTACCAAAGACATGGCGGAAATGAAAGTCCACTTACATGTCAACGGAGTGCATGTCACTCCCTATCTCAATGACCTGTTAAAGGAGAGCTAAAGGTAAAAAAAAAGACATCTTAAAATAATACTTAAAGAATATTTGTGTCAGTAATTGGCTTAGTTTTAGGAGCTATATGTATGTGTGCAGTTATACCAGCACTATATAGTGCCCCTTTAACTTTATTAGTAAAGTATCACACAAGGAGGTGCTGCCTTTCCTGCCCAGTACTGAACTGTGGAACCTGTTGTGGTGGTTGGAAAAGAACTTAGTCCCAAATTTTGCCTGTGTTATTTCTTGTCAGGGCACTGACATAACAAAGAATTTATTTTCCCATTTTAGATACAGCTTTCTCTTTAAATTACCAGTAATAACATGTAAAATAAAAACATTAAACAATTCCCACCTGATTGGGCCTGGCTGTTATTCCTACACAATACATGTAAAATGTTACCTTTGAAGTTAAATCCCCTTATGTAATATTGCTTTGCATTTGTTTATCTCTGCTGACTCTAGTCATATTGTACCAGGTAAGGTAAACAGACATCCACCTACTTCCTTTTTTTCATTTGAAACTTTAGATAATTTAAATTCATGAAATATCCCAAAAAGCCAAACAAAGTGAAGGTAACTGTATTTTTAAAATAAAACCACATACTTTCTGGAAATATTTCAGAATTTTTGGAAGCACTGATTAAATATACTGTATAGTAGGTATAGTAGTAGGTTGTTGTTACTGGCATTTTACGAGTGATAGGGTTAAGAATAAAGCATCACTGTTGTTGTGGATCGCAGCAGTTAAAAATGGCATTGAGGTTGAGTTAGACAGATGTGCGCTTGAGCTAATAGTTCTGTGCGTCATAATACTGCACACGTGTTACTGTGTATGTGACTTGCATTCTTCATACACCCTATGGATAAGCTGCAAGACACTACCAGTGTCATAGCAAATAATTTCACTTGTGTCTGTAACACCCAATGGTTTTTAACCCTACACTGACCTGAGCTAGTAATGGATATAAACATTCGATTTTTATAAATAAATAAATGTACTAATGATATACATGTACAATACAATGCATTGTAAGTTATATAAAACTCTTTTGGGTTTTGTACCCCTAATATCCTCATTATAGTAAAGGGCTGAAGCAGTATTAGGACAGAATACTGCTTCTGTGCTTGCTTCATCAGTGATGTTGAAGAACAAGCAGGAATTGCAGTGCTGGAATTGAAGATCAGCATTAGCACAAAGGAGGAAGTGTTGGAGAAAAGATTGAGATTAGTAAGTATATTACTCCCCCCCCCTTGACCATCAAGTCTTTAGTTCTCCTTTAAGTATGCACTGAATTTATCATTTTTGGATTCAATTGAATTCCAAACCAAATTCAAATCTTAAAACCCATATGAAAATGTAACTGGCAATTCAGTGTTGTCTCCAACCAACAAAACATCTGCTTTGATAAGCTAAAATTAACATGACAATGGTTTATGAGTCATTTGGCAACATCACACAAAAGAACACCCTGCAGGATCCAGCTAAATCCTAAACAAACACTACATGCGGTGCATTCTAGTTTTTATGTTTGTGTTTACTTCTGCATTAAGGTGTGGAAAAGACTGTATAATGTCATGTACATATAAGCAGAGACAGAATGGAAAACTTGCACTGGATATAAGCTTTGGCTTAAAGGCATGAAGATTCTTTAAGATGTGGCGAATAATCATTGTAAATCTTCTGAGTGGCAATATCACTATTTTTTAATTAGCGTTTCAAAGATTTTTTTTTAAGCGTTAAAAAAATCATATATTAAATGGCTGGGATCACGATCATTAGATTAAGGGGGTCACGACTTTATTATGGAAAAATTGTCGCAATCTTAACATTAAAAAATTGGCGCGACTTTACAATGGGGAAATTGTCACGGATTTGCTCTTGGAATCCGCTGTTTGCGAATTGGACAGTCGAATTTGCACCTTAGTGAATAACCCCCAAAATATTTTCTATGTTGTCTGTATTTAAGGGATTATGTGCAAAAACCCTGAATCCAAGCAGGATTTGCAATTGATTAACTGTTGGTCTGTGATTTGGAGTTTGCCAAGTCTATATTAAGGATTTTTATCAATCCAAATCATGCTATAAACGGCAGTATTCAGCCAAATCGCCCATACAATCCTTAAATTTACTGCATCCTTATTTGGACAGTGCCTTATCTGGGATGTATTACAGTTGTTTGCACTTATTCCAGAAGATCTCAGGATCCCTCTTTAATCACAAAATGCCACATTACATTCCACAGAATACATGCTGAAGTGGAAAATAACCTTGTAGATGTTTAGCAGTATTATGCTGTTCAGAGTGCATGAAACGCAGATCGTACACTCAATTGTTTTGAAGGTATAGCAATATTATAATGGTACACAAAAAAAAAGACTAATATCTCTCAATCAGAAAACAGAGAGTAAACATGCTGACCTTTGATGGAAATCTATTGTAAAAAAGATTTTGTTGAACTGACTCTCCTTAGACTACATGTCGGGCAAAATTTATTAAAGTCAGAGAGACCACTCTCGGTCTTTCCGAGTTTATCGCGCAAGACCTCGCATTGTTCCGTGCGATCCCTGTAAAGCTTTTTCGATCTTGATTTTTTTATAAAAAGGACGCCCTACTTTACATTAGTAGTATTGGCTACCTTTCTATTGAAAAGTCAAGATAAAAAAAAACGCGGTAGTAGTATGGCTACCTTTCTATCGAAAAATCAAGATAAAAAAACTCATGAATTTTATTGCGTTATGTCCTGTTCTTACATTTACTAATAGTAGCCATGTTGTTAGAGATTTTGTTAGAAATATACATTGAATATATACTAACGATGAATTTATTTCCAATTTTTTGGCATTGCTGTCATTTTAAACTGGTAGTTTTTGTTGATTTGGTTTATCTGCAATTTATCAAAAATGTAATAAAAGCTATAACTTGTTTATCAGAAGCTGAGTAAACGCAATAGGTGAAGGGATCTGTCTTTCTGTTACACATGATCCCAATCCTAGTATATAGAATGATATCATTTTAGAGATGAGTAATAAGGAAAAAGCCTTATGGTCTGAAAAGTAGCCAAGTATTAAGATGAGAACAAATTAATGTCTTACGAGTTATAGAGATCAACACATGAGAACAGTGTCTCAAATCATCTCACAGATAGTCAGGGCCACCAATAGGGAGTACAGGCAAGTAGTGCTATACAGGGTCCATACAGCTTATCAAACAAGGGGGTCCAACCACTCAGTCATATTTGGGCTTCTGAGTACTGACCCATGCAACAGATGGCCTACAAGACTCTAAGCGCTGAACTTGGGCAGAGTAAAGAATAACCGTAGAGCGTGTGAATGCACGACTAGGCTGTTTGAAATCACCATTTGTTAACTTACATGGGGCTTTTTCATAGGAGATGTGCACACAAAATAGATGTCTCAGTTGGGATAAGTCTTAATCATGGGAAATCTGAATAATCCAGACAATGACTGGAGCTATGGAATGGCAGACACATAAGAAGAAAGTTACGTTTTTTTAGTTTTGCAATTTTGTCCCATGCTGAGGGATGGAGCAACTAGAAGAGATGTTCTTTTGCAATTTGCTAACCTCAAACAACATAGGGATTATTGGAAATGCTTAATCCAGAGAGCCAGTAACCAAACAATTTAACAGTAATTATCATTTGTACATGTGTTCGACCATTCCTTTTCATACAGGCTGGAATTATATTGCGCCAAATAAAAACTTTGAGAAAAACTGGATATCTTTTTGAAAACATAACACTATTATTAACTGACTTAAATGCAGCAACAGCAAGCGTACCCTAGATATTGGATAGTATTAGGAGGAGGTAAGAGAGAAATGTGATTTTTACCAAAGAGGCTGAATAGCCACGTAAAGGTGTAAATCACCTTTATTTGCCATTTCCATATTGGGGTGTTTGGCAAACTCTGCAATGTGGTGAATTCAAGACTAATTCAGACAATTCCAACAGGCGTGCACTTATGGAACACTTCAGGCTACTTTAACTGTGCGTGTGTACAGGCTATTCATCAAGCATTTGAGTCTGTCGCAGTAGCTCATTCTCCAAGGCATATTGTGTTGCATTTGCCAGTTTTACTTCGCCAGATTTGAATGGTGAATTACGGGGCTGACGACAGGGCTTCGCCACACTATGCAGGAGACAGCTACTGATGCAGTTGCTTCTTTTCTATGGGAATCCTCTGTTTAGTGATAAGAATTCACTTTGGCAGTCATATTCTCACTTTGATAAATAAGCTCCTATCCATAAACACGTCTCGCTAGTTATTTAAGGCAGGTGATGAGTACTGGATGCGTTTTTAGATGTGACATCCTATACTGATTTATACACACAGAACCAAAACCATTACTTTGACTCATGAATCTCTTAAATACGTACATACTTTTCTGCTCTGGCTCCTATTTATATACTTGGCTGATACAAAGGCCTAAGTGGTAGCTTTTTGTAAATGAGCCCTCAACCACTGTATTATTCAATGCACATTTTTCAGGTAGTGATGTTTAAATGTAACAGGTATTACCTAAGTCAAATGAAGGCTTCAGTTCACGGACTTGCTTCTTTATGGTCTGCCTTTGTGCATGGCTGCTAAATAGATTGTCACTGGCCAGTCTTGGAATCTGCAGAGAAGGTGATAGAGTTAGTAGTATATGATTTATTATGCATTATTCCCTTCAATTTAAAATTTCTGCAGTACTTTGACTGAAGAACAGAACCTGAACTTGTTACAAAACTACAAAGAGGATTTATTAAGCCAACAAACTTATTTGCAGAGATATACAGTAAAATGCACATAATATGCTTTTAAAAAAACAAATAAGGTTTTACTTTAATGTGAACAATAGGCAGCCTGGCACATGCATTGGTGTCCATACAGGCTGGCAACCTTTGTGTAAAGCTATTAACTGAAAAGAATAAAGGCTGTTGATTGCAAACCAATGCCAACTCGATGCACTAAGCACTCTCATGTGCCAAGGTGTTTAGGTGTAATGACACACGATATTTACTAAAGTTGAAAAGTTTTTCAACTTGTTAATGCAAACAGTCTATTTTTAACAATAATGCTGTTTTTGCCTGTTTATGAACTTTATTGACTAAAACTGTTTGAATGCTTTAGACTGGCAAAAACCCATTATTCCCTATGGAGAAAAAAGATATTTATTTATGACAATTTATTTCAATAGAGATTTTTTTTACTCATTCTTTATTAATCAGAGTAATCAAAAACTATAGGGAAATGAAAATTAACAGCAAAACAAGACTGCAGCAAAACAACTTGTGAGTTATTCAAATACACCTCAATAGCAATCAAAAAAAATCCTCCAACCAGATTTCACATGGTAATTCGCATTTCGGAAAGGACATTTTGAATTGTTGCCTACTGAAAACAATTTTTTGATTGGTTGGTTTGTTGATGGGGTCAAAACGCATAACATGCCATTGCCTTAACAGTGTATGATCTAGTCAGGGAAATAGAGATGTAGGAATACTTAACTGCATGCAAGGTCATTAGACCATTTATTTTGCCAGTGTAACAAGCAATGCTGTCAAGTGATCTTCAGCCCCAAGACTGGGGATGCCCAAGCTATTCCTTTTTGTGTAAAAGGAAGGACTTAGGCTGCCAAAACGTAAGTCCCAGAGCAGCAAATATATGGTACAATTGCTCAGGGTAGGATTGAGGGCATTAAAATCACCATTCTGCCTCTTGCTTGTGTAACTATAAGTGTACAGATATTAAAGGGAATCTTCAGTCACAGGTTAGCTGGCTTTCTAAATGCTAGTCGGAAACTAGTTATACAGTAAAGCTCCCTTAGATAAGATCATCAGATTACGTTTAAGTTGCCAGATTTCTCTGTTTCACACTAAAATGGAGAACTCCGGGAGCTCATAGTGTCTTGTCTTTTGTTAAGCTTCTTAGTGAGGTTTGTGGGTAAGATGTGCCCCAGAGTACAGGCAGACAACAGGACTGTAGTTGTAAAGGAATTACTTTTACTAAGGGAATATTGGAACAGCAACTCATAACAGGAATATCAACATGGAGACTAGCGCACTTTCTAACACAGACTTCCTGCATGTTACATCAGAACATGTGACCCAGTGCTGCCTTATATTTAAAGTGGCAGCACTATGCATGCACTATATATTACACATAGAGCAGGTGGCTAAAGATTGGCCACTCAGCCCCTGACCTGAAAGCCGCTCAGGCAGTGTCTGGGATGTTGGCACATCACATTCATCAGGGCTTTCTAAGTCCCTACAGGGTTGAAACAAAGAGCTCAACCAGCTGCACGGTAAGTGCCCCATCTGTCTGACAGGGCTAATTTAGCATGCCAGCCATCTTGTGACTTTTACAGCTCTTTAAGATTGTCAGCTCTTTCAAAAGAAGGGCATGCTGAAAATGTATCAGGATGGTTCACACACTGGACATCTTAAACCGCACTGAGCACCACAACTTGCAAACTTACAACATTCTGGAGCACTAGCACTGATATTTATCACTGATTTTTATTTATAAATTTTAGTTAATCCTTAGTTATTTATGCTTAATATTTGCATTTATTGACCTGTGTTTCAGCACATTGTTACAGCTCTTATTACCCCTTTATCTGTGTATGTAAGTCTTCCTCCCATTTAGATTGTAAGCTCTACGAGGGAGGGACCTCCTCTTGTGTCAAAAGCAACCTAGCACTTAAAGTGTTGTATCCTTGTGATATTATACTTGTATTCGTTAATGCGTTTTTCCCATGTCTGTACTATATTTGTATTGCTGAATTGTACAGTGCTGTGTAAATTTGTGGTGCTTTATAATTAAAATTATACATACACACATATATTATAAAGCCTTTTCAACTGCTGCTAATGTAACTTCATTTTCTTGTTTTACTCTAGAAGTGACATCAATAGAACATTTAGTTCAGATACAGTGGAGTGAAAAAGTGTTTGCCCCCTTCCTCATTTCCTGTTTTTTTGCATGTTTGTCACACTTAAGTGTTTTGGAACATCAAACCAATTTAAACAATAGTCAAGGATAACACAAGTAAACACAAAATGCAATTTGTAAATGAAGGTGTTTATTATTAAAGGAGAAAAAAAATCCAAACCATTATGGCCCTGTGTGAAAAAGTGATTGCCCCCTAAACCTAATAACTGATTGGGCCACCCTTAGCAGTAACAACTGTAACCAAGCGTTTGCGATAACTTGCAATGAGTCTTTTACAGCTTTCTGGAGGAATTTTGGC